>PVKU01000268.1:472749-587116 GCA_004027475.1 Anoura caudifer | reverse complement strand
CTCAGAGCATGGCCACAGCTGTTTAACATATCTATGAAACCAGTTAAAGGTTATAGATATGTTAAATGACCATTCTGGGGGTTATCTGCAAAACCATTGCTATGCAAAACAACTCAATGGTCCTGCTCCATTTGTCCCTTCCCCCAACTCATACCTGTGGGGGAGGGGGTGAGGACATCTTATATGTCCCTCTAATATTCCCTGGACACCGTGAGTTCTGGGCCCCATTCCAACTCCCTTATGGGGCCCCCCTCTTGGCTGCACCCTGTTACAGTACCAGCAATTAATAGAATCCAATATACATTTTTGTCTGAAGTAAATCAAATATTCCCTTAATGTGGAAATGATAATACTTTCAACTGTTTATAATCATCTTCATTATTTCCTGTGCACACATTGAGAATCACACATCACAATGTTATAATTTTGCTAAAACCATCAACATGATTTAGGAAGAATAAAAGTAAAATATATTGACTTTACCTATAATTTTACTCTTTCCGTGGTTTTTTCCTCCTTCTAGATCTTCCTAGGCTCCTTCCCTGATCATTTCCTCTTGTCTTAGAGAAGCTCCTTTAGCTGTTCTGTCAGGGCAGGTCTGCTGGCAAGACAAATTCTCTTGCAGTCTTCCACCTGGGAATGTCTTGCGCTCCTCTCCACCATCTGAATGGCATCAGTTGATTGTCCTTTCTCCTTCAAGTTGTGGTTTTCCTGGTTCTTGGTACAACGAGTGCTTTACCTAATGTATCCTGGAAATTGTGTTTGTTATGCTAGGAGACTCATGGGGCTGTTTATATCTCCTCTTTTAGCTTGTAGTCACTGTGTTTAGAATTAGCATGTAGGTTCTGGCCTACTTCTGTGGGCTGCAGTCCCCATGACAGTGATGTTGTCTCAGCCTTTGCAATGTAACTCTGGCCTGTTTTGCTATCTTGATGCTTCTGGGGCTTCCGCTCAGTTCCTGCTGGTGCTGCCTGTGGGAGCTGAATATCCTGGGTCATCTTCTGCCAGTGTGAGGAGGAGAACCAGAAGATTCCGAGCATATCTGATGCCACTAAGTGGAGGGCAGGGAAATCTGGGCTGCAGTGATGTTGCTGGGGGTGGATCACCTTGCCTGACAGTGTCTCAGTGATTGTGCAACAGTGGATTGGTTGGTCTATGGGGACTTAAAAGAAGCCCTTCAGGTGGATCTCAGCCTGCTGCTGCCCTAGGTATGGAGCAGGTCTTAGGGCTCTCCAGCAGGTCTCTCTTCAGCTTACCCTTTCCCACCACTGTGTGAGACAGAAAGAAAACCCAGGAAACCTCAGCGTTGCCATTCCTCAGGTCCTGAACTCCATTGTGGGTTCACGATCTTCTTTCCAGCTCTATGAGCCCTTTCATCATCACCTGTTACATTATTTCCAGGGCATTTAGTTGTATTCAGAGGGGAAGTGTGGGGGTATGCAAGCCTCTAACATTTTGTTCCAGAACTGGCAGTCTCCAAGTGCTTTGTATAATAAATTATTTAAACCACACAATTTCTTTGAGGTTGGATAATACACAATCCATTCTTTTCCACATATGGTAGGTTATTGAAGACAATTAAAATTAGTAAGATCCTGGCTAAGACCCCAAGGAAGAGGAACACACAGGTGAAACACACACACGCACAAATGTATAGGTGTACTCGCACATGCACACACACACAAAGAGGTGTGGCTGCGACCCTGCACAGATTTACAGCTATAGTATAAAATAAAGCCATTTGGAATGGATGAACAAGTTTTGGGAAGTACTTTATTTTGATATACTTTTTTGAATGGCATTAGAATTCACTCTTTATTTTTTATTACATTGCTTAGGGAATCATACATGGGAATATTTTCACTTGTGATCACAATGAAGGACATAGCATTCTGAGTTATTATTTCTTACAAAAGAAGATACCACTAGTTAGCAAGACACAAAGTGATATTTCTAGGTTTTCAGACATTGTATTTATTCAGTAGTTACACTTCTTTGTTTATACTTACAGATTCTTCTTTACATAATGTTTTCCTTTCCCTAAATTTTCATCAATTTGCTTTTTATTCATGTCTCATATGTTGTAGAATTTCTATGATGTTGTGGTGTGGAAATTATTCCTTTTGTCTTAGGTCACTAAGGAGATGGTATCTTAAGTCATGAAAAAGAAATAAAGTAATCCTATTAATATGGAAAGGGAATAAGAAGGGTTAGCTCAAGTCAGATTATATTGACTTCAGTGAGTCTCTACTAAATGTTTCGATGTTGATTTTTACATTCATCATCCTCAATTAAAAATAATAACCATAATGCAAATAATAGTAATAGATTATTTTATAGTTTATATAAGTTCACATGCACAGTTTTAACTTAATTATTATAAATTTCCTTTGCTTTGTAAATTAGTGAGAGGCCTAGTTCTTTGGACCAAGGTTGGTTGGAGGAAGATCTTGGCTCTAGCCTTCCCTAGCTGAGTGACTCGGACATGTTATTTAAGCTTGCTTGGCTTCATTTTCCTCATCCCTAAGTTAATGTAGGCAAGGTATTCAACCTTTTGTTCTTCAACTATGAGATAACACTGTTTTCAAAGAGGATGAAATGAGGAAATAATGCAAAACACTTGGAATAATACCTGCATACAGTAAATATTTAATAAATATTACTTAGTACCTTCATTTTATATTACCTGAGGACCATCTGGTTCTATAGAAAGCACATGCAAGAAATGGATATGCAGCATATCTCATACTAACTTGTTTTATATTAAAATAAAGTGAATTTAAATTTTCTTTATATGCTTTTTTAGAATTGCAGTTCAGAGTTAAAGAAATAGAGTGGTAGAGCGCCCTGAGGAAGACATTCACGGCTTGTCACAGAGCAGTCACGTTAGAGGTCAGGACTCTTATTTTACAACATTCCTTCGAATTTTAGCCTTACCCTTCAGGAAACTATGACCTCGTACACTGAATAACCACCACTTTGGACTAAGGCCAAATTGGAATTCTCACGTGTATGCGCTTTACTAGTAAGCTAAAAATAGTTTTTACATATGAAACTTAGCAATTGATTTGATGATAGGAAACACTTACTTTGGAGCCCAATTAAATAAATTGTTACTGCCTCAAACAGAATTCCATAATTCTCATTGGTAGAGCTGTCTTATAGTAAATTATAACCAACTGTTATATTTTTAATTACATTAGTAAAACATTTATGAAAATGTGTTTTCTTTATTTATTATATTAAATGTCTACATAATGTCTTTGACTTTGACTATTGGCCTGCAAAACCTAAGCACTTACTATCTGGCCCTTTACAGAAAAGGCGTGCCCACTCTTGGGCTAAGATACTAATGTGATGCTTCGTGTGAGAAAATGGATTTTTGGCCATCAAGAAGGCATTTACTTTGAATCTATTTTTCAGTGGTGGTTATGAACTGCCTCTGTTTACCAGATTTGATTTGTATCTAAAATATGCAATATTTAGCTTGGGGGATTACAAATGTTTATTTTGAGTTATGTTAGACAACAGTGAATTTCTTTGTAGTTTTAGCATGATATTATGACCCTGTAGGAGAAAGGTCAACCTTTTTGAACTTAGCAGAAAGAGCCTGTAGAAGGGTTGGGGAGTTCTTGTCCTTTCCCTCTGAAATGACACAGAGAGATCTTTTTCTTCTGCGCAAAGTCAGAAAGCACACTATTAGACTTAGTAAGTAAAAGGATTAGGCAAGTTAAAACTATTTATAACTGTACTTCCTCTTCCTCAATGGTTAAATTCTTGCAAATTTATTTTAACCTCATAAAACTATTAACATTTTCACTGTGTATTTTCCCTCGGGCTTTAAATGTTAATGAGTTTTCTAACCTGCATCATTGAGCATTAACTATTTCTTTTACCTTTTTTTTGGTTCTTGCCCAAGAATCTTACATATTTAGTGTTCAGATGTCACTTTACTCCACCTTCACCTCCACAATATACTAATAATTAGATAGAGGACAAGTCACTGCATAGGGCACTCAAATGACAGAACTTGAGAGACAGTTTATTATGATATTTATAAACTGGGGTTTGGTGTCATACCAGAATACTGATTCCTACTTTGCCACTTACTAGCTATATGAACGTGGCCAATTGAATAAATTCCTGTGAGTCCCAGTTTTCTTAACTATAAACTTATAGCTAAGAAAATAACCTCTAACTCAGAGGATTGTTGTGCGAATTAAAAGAACTTACTCAGTGTTTGAAACACAGACATTACTTAATAACTATAGCTATATTATTACTGAGAACTGGGGAGGATTTATGGTTCAACTGGTCTAATCCCAACATTATATAAATGAGAAAAACGAAGGCCAGAAAATCTAAGTGATCTATCTTCACCGCTTCCCAAGAATCCCACTTATCAGCACAGCCAGGTTTCAAACTTTTCATTTTCATTTCCCTGAACCTCCAACAAGCTATTTTCTGGCAGTGGAAAACAGACTCCACCCCTCCAAAAGAGTATTGTGGGACATCGTTATTGTAAAGCCAATCCTGTCACTTCCACTCTTTTGCTAATTAAATTCTGTAGGTTGGGCAGGGCTTGATCTTCTTACTCTTAAAGTACAGCCCCACCCTAACCAGGGTTCCCTACAAGAAACTACTTCTCATAGTAACAGTTAATTCAAATACCTAATCTAGACTCACACTGAAAATAAACATTTTAGAAATGTTCACTTATTAATAGTAGTAGCAATGAAAAAAATTGTCCTCAATATTGTCCTCTATTCAATGAGCTCCTAGATTTATGCCAGACACGGTGCTATTAATTTGAGAGATATCATCCTAATCTTCACAATAATTATGAAAAATAAGGATAGTTATTCCCATTTATAGGTAATATTTAACTGAAAAAATATAATACATTTTTAACTGGCTGAGAAATAATATTTAGAGCAGCTTGCTGCTATGGAGGCTCTTTTCAGTTCTTAAGGCCATGGCTATGGAAAATGAGCCTAAACTCTTGTTGCCTCTGTGGCTGTACAAGAAAATATTTTGGTGCCCCCTAGAGGTGAACAGGAGAGTGCCCTTGTTTAATGCCAGGGAAGGAGAAGCTGAAGCCAGCCAGTCCAGCAGGTGCTACCTATCATTCACTGGGAGCTTGATTCTCTGTACTTATTTGGCTCAGATACAACCACAGAGAAGTGGCTCTCAGAATTTAGTGAGCATCAAAACCACTTGGAGGGCTTGTTAGAACCCTAGAATTTATTATGTGGGTCTGAGGTGGGGCCTCAAAATTTGCATTTCTTACTACAATTCCTTGTGTTCCTGATGCTACTGGCACAAGCATCACACTCTGAGAACCACTGCCCTAGAGAATCATCTGGAAATTTAAGCCAGCTGCAGAAGCTGGTTGGGTTTCAATGTCCTTGGGGTGCTCGTGCCAGGGATACGCTTTCTCACCTGCTGCCCGTAGATGACCATAAACAGTGTGTACCGAGAGTTGGACAAGTTTTGCCTGAGGGTAACAGTTTCTGACCAACTCAAGATTCCTTGACCCCTGGGAGTTCCAGAGGTTGTATAGATAGAGGTGATTGTGGGAGAACCAGTTGAGATTTGAGGTGAGAGGACCTGGGTTCTGGTTTCAGCTCTGCCATTTAATCAGACCTGGCTGAAGACCAGCATCCTCACCTGAACACAAATAAAGCAGCAACCGTTTAGAATTACACTCTGGTTTTTAACCCTATCAAGCAGCTTGGCACTCAGGAGGAATAAAACAAATTTTAGTTAAATAGTAATCTTCAATGATGTTAGGGTTCCGTATCTGTATTTTCAGTACACAGATATTGTGAAAAAATTACCATTAACATGAACGTCTTTTGTAACTGTGACAGACCATAGTGTGACAGTAGTTATGGAATTATTCTGTAAGTTTCATGAATTTAATCGATGCTATTACTGTTATTTACCTTTGTTTTTACACATATTTGCCTCTTTATTAATTCTCTTGTTTCCTTTCTCCCCATATCCATCCCAATTTCACACTTTTTCTGGAAATGCAAATTGAGAGAATTTATTTATTTTTTAAAAACTGTATGGGTTTTTAAGTGTCTAAATTGTTTTCTAAATTATTTTAGTAACAGTTTTTTTTTTCCCCTCAACGTAATGGGAGACTTGAATTTCGACTTGAGTGGATTCCACTTCTGGTTAATCCAGGTCAGGATTTGTAGAGCCCTCCTGCGGTGACCAGCGGCACCACCAAAGGCTTCCTTTCTGATCGGTGTAACAGTCGGTCAGAGAGGATCTCAGAACTCCTTTGGGGACAACCTAGAATTAAGACCTAGACATTAACGGTATTGACGCAATGTGAGGCCGCCAAAAACCACACTTCAGTAATAATGAAGAAATAATACAGTGCTATTTGTAAAAATGAGAGACCTTGTCGCTCATGTATAAAATTGTGTTTATTAACTGAAAAGTTGATGACACAAAGAAATTAATGTGCCATGTCTCTCGTAGATTAGTTGCAGTCTTCCTTTTTTCCTTAATGAAATCCATTGGACACACCTTCTTATTTAAATTCACATCAAATTTTTTAAAAAAATGTTTCTATAGGCCTGTCACTCTGAATGCTATTTTCAGTTCTTTTCTTTGTTTTATGAAGAAGGGAAGTGGACCAGAAAAAAAAAGAATTTGAACTCATGTCTGTGACTTGCACTGTGCAATGATACAAATAGCATTATTTATGGATAATGAAATACAGGATATGTTTTTACAATTAAAATATAGAGCAATGACTATCTGGTGAATAAATTTGAACATAAACATAGCTTGTTGCTGACAAGGGATAAAATTTGTGAAATTAAGGATTCAGTGTGGTAGTAAACATATTTCAGCCACATAATTTACTGGTCCAGACTAAAGAAAATTCCCTGGGGGTAGAAGGGCATGGAGAGGGATGGAAGAATTCTTCATCAATGATAGGTACTTGTTCTTTACCTAATTGCCCTTTTAAGAAAATGTGACTGTGCCTTCCACTTTCTGTTTCTTAAGGAAGTTACATAACAGAACTTTAAGCTACTATCCAGAAGGACAAATAAGTTAATGTTAAATGTTTCTGAAGTCTTTGAAAGAATAGAGCAGCATATACGTATGACATTAACATAAGTACCCTAAGAGTTCCAATTCAGTTATCTAATGAGTAGCCTGTCTTTGGAAATGTCCTCAAAATGGCCTTCAAGTTTTCAAGGTCAGGCAAAATGACATAGGTAGAGGTGGCCATCATGAAAAGACATTTGGAAAAGCTCAGGTAGGAATAAAGTTAATGGGGACATTTGAGAAATTTCAGATGGAGTATACTACTGTGTTAAAGAGACCGGTCAGTTTCAGAGTTCCTACTATGTGTCCAGGATATGGTTAAACACTGGAAATAAAAAAGGAGTTGGACAGATCCTCTTTCTTTCAAGTGGGCGACAGATAATTGTACAAGTAATTGTCACACTGTGAGACTGGCATTAGGCTGGGGGTTTGCACAGATTCCTGTGAAAGCCCTGATGGAATGAGACAAGGAAGGACTAGGTGAGGCATTTAAATTAATGCAAAGTTGTTGACCAATCCATATGTCAATTCAAACCACCACTGACTTTGGTTTTGTTGGGGGTGGGGGCTGGGGAGTGGTAGCAGTTGCCAGACACACATCACACTAAAAAGACAAAAAGAAACAAGGAAATTCTCTTCCAAAATACAGTGAGGAAAAAATATCCATAACTTCCCTGAAATAAAGCAAACCTTCTGGTATAGTGTGTGTTGCTAGGAATTTATTTTTTCCCTCCTAAGTGAGTAAAATCACACACACATTCAAGCCCTTAGAGTTATGTGAGTGTATTATAGATTCAAGACGTCGGCTGAGCAGGGTGTTGTCCAGTGTGCGATTATAAGGAAAGGGTTAAACGGAAGGCGCTATTTCGGAAATGGGAAGGCTGGTGAGAAGGTTGAAAAACACCGTTTTCCAACTTGGAAAAACTCTGAACTTTGAAGCTCCCCAAAATACACATGTGTGTCTCTCTGAGCGCAGGGAGATTTATTTCTGTAGAATTTTTTTTTTTTTAATTTTAAATCATAATCTCTCTCCGTCTCCCTCCCTCTCTCTCTCGCTGCGCTGCAAACACTGAGCAGCCCCCTTAGGATCGCCTGGCAAAAGCTGCAGCAGAGGCACCGACTGGCGGGGCTGTCTGGGAGTCGCGTTCAAAGCCGCCCTCTCCCCATTCCCCCCACTGCGAACCACCATTTCCGAGACGCAGTCACCTCTGCGGCCCCGGGCGGGTGTCCGGGAACCTGGTTCCTCCCGCAAACTTTACTGCGCGTGGGAGCAAGGGCACGAGCGGAGGCGCGCAGAAACGCGCCACCCGCCGCCGCCTCCGCCTGGCGCAGACAGCCGGGGCCTCACCTCTCCCCAGCGAGGTGCGGGCTCCCCGCGCGCGGCCAGTGGGCGGTGCCGGGAGGCGCGGGGCGGGGCCGAGGGGTGGGGGCTCGCGTGGGTATAAAAGGCCGGCGCCGGCTTAACTTCTGACTTGGGGTTATTTATTTGGGGAGTGTGCGGACCGCGCAAGCTGGTGGCAGCGGCAACATTGGTGGCGGCGGCGGCGGCCGTGGCTGCCGCAGACGGTGGTTAAAAAAAGGCGGTGGCAGCGGCGAGGGATGGGAGCGTCGTGGTTCCTCGGCTCTGGCAGGCGCTGCCGAGCTTTCCCGGCACGGCGGGACTGCTGAGGAGAAAGAGGAGTGTCCAGGGGCCCCCAAACCTCCTCCGGAGGCGCGGGGCAGGTTTTTGTTCCGCTGCGCTGAGCGCCAGGCAGCCTGAGTGAACAACTCCAGTTACACCAGCGATCCACCTTCCCGCAGCCGAAAGAGACTAGGGCTGCCTTGTCCGTCCTATTGTTTAGAGACTTGCCAGGAGCTCGGGAGTCAGCAGAGCCATCGAGTCCTAGCTCTCTGTCTCCGCCTTTCCTCTCTCCCATCTCCCTCCCTGGAGAGGGAGAAGCGGAAGCAGCCGGGAGAGGTGAAGGGGCTAGAAGAAGACGGGCTGCCTGGGACTGCGGACGCGGAGTCAGGTGCAGCGCCAGGAGCCCGGCGTCGCGACGTCTGTCGGCAGGAGAACTCCCACCGTGGCCGTGGCTGGCAGGATTCAAAGCCTGGGAAAAGTTCCTGCACTTTGAGAAGGAGGACCCACTTGTGGGCGGCTGTCGAGGGCGGCCGAGGGGCTGCGCCTAACCGGGAGCCCGCTCTTGTTTCTTCTACCTTTGCCATCAGGTGTCTGCTGTGGAGCTGCGCCGTATCTGGGAGACGAGAGGGTCTGACACGCGCGCGCACGGGACTGCCATTTAGCTGCCTCCTGGGCTCTCTTCGGAGTAAGGAATCCCACTGGCCCAACTGCCACCTCGCCATCTCCCCAGGACACTCCGGCAGGACCCAGGAGGGGTCGCGGACACCTCCACCTTGACCTTTCCACTCCTTCAGGCGGGCCTGGAGCAGCCCCCCCTGCAGTCCTCGCGGAAGCTCTCGTCCTCAACTTGGCCTCTTGGATTTCCTCTGCTAGGGTCGTGACTAGTGGATATCCAAGCCGGCTGAGGCGGCCCCATTGCCCTTTTGTCTTTTCTGCTTGACCTCGGGGAAGGCCCGGGTGCGGAGCGTCGCCAAGGACGCCCGGCGGGAGGCGGGATTGCGGAGACATCATTCAGTGAAGTGCATGTGTATTTGCAAACCGCCCTGGGCTGTCGGGAGACGGAGAAGACCGGTCGGGGCTGCCGAGGAGCCACAGGCCAGGGGGGAAGAGGCGTGAGTGAGCCACGCTGGGCTCCTCGCAGCGCCTCCCCGCGCCCCCCGGGCTGTGCGCCGCCCTGTGCGCCCCCGAGCGTCATGCCCAATCGCCCGGCGCGCTCGGCTCCCAGCACACGAGGCTCCTGCGTCTTCTAGCTTCGGAGAGCCCACTGTAATCAAGGCCACCATTCCTGTTGAGAAACCCTCTTCTGCCTCTTACCCTCCTCTCTGGAATCTGATCTGCAGAGGGGGTCGTGGAATCCGAGCAGCCCCTTTCCCCGCGCAAGTGACTCCTGCATCTTCGCCGCTATTGGGAGCTCCAGTTCTTTTACCGCCAAGTTGATCTTTGCGACGTGTGATCTCCTCTCCGCTGCTCTGGGGTCTTCTTGCAGCCTTGACCAGGCCGATTAATCTTCAGGACCTAAAGTTGCCCAAGGAGCGCCTGCCCTGCTGGAGAAGGGTGGAGGGGAGGTGGGAGGCGTGTACCTGTGTCAGCTCTTCTACCTTGAATATTATAACTGTTACTTCCATTATTATTTTGTGCACATCTATCCGGACACTCTGGGTTGCTAACCCTGCACCAGACACCGGGCCTCAGCCACAGCGCGGTTTGCGCCGAGCAACGTGCTGAAGAGAAATCCCCGGCACTGGCGAGCGAGGAGGAGGCAGGGGAAGATGCTCGGCGTCGGCTGGCAGACGCTGTCCCTGTCTCTGGGGTTAGTGCTGGCGATCCTGAACGAGGTGGCGCCTCAAGCGTGTCCGGCGCAATGCTCCTGCTCGGGCAGCACAGTGGACTGTCACGGGCTAGCGCTGCGCAGCGTGCCCAGGAATATCCCCCGCAACACGGAGAGACTGTGAGTATTGGCTCTTCCTCCACCCCCCACCCCCATCTGTGTAGTGCATGGACACTGGAGGGACCTAGCAGCACCAGCCCCTATGCCTGGGGCAGCCTGCACTAGCTCTGCATGCGCATCCTGGGGTTGAAGTCTCTGGGAGGGTGAGGGACAGGAGGGTGCTGCCCAAGGAGGGGTCACTGCCCAAAGAGGGGCGGGCCCGCTGGCAACAGCGCTTGGTTCCTTCTTCCCGCTCTTGTCCCGCCACACGCAGTGCGGTGCGGTCGAGTTCTCTGGGGCTGGGGACGCGGCGAGAGAGTAGGGGGCAATACTCGCGGATGCTCGGGGCAAGGAAAACGTGACTTTGTTCTCCGGACTCAGTAAACCGAGTCACCTTGCCTCTGCCAAGATTCGCGGGTCAGTTTCAGGGCCCAGTCCCCACTCTGGTCGCTACGGGCGGTGCGGGGGACTGGCGCGGAGACTCAAAAGGGAGAAATGTCCACTCCCTGGCTTTGTGTCGCCTTCCTGGGTCCGGAGGGAGGAGAGAAGCGGTCGTGGCGCGTCTGCGTCCACCCGGGGTGCTTCTCACAGGCCGCGGAGGGAAGGATGCCCCAGGAAGGCGGCAGCTCCATGGTGGCAGCGCGCAACACCCCGCGACTATTTCCCGCCCCCACTGCTCCCCACCCTCGTCCCCGGGAGGAGCTGGCGGCTGTGAGTCCCTAGAGACCTGTCCGAGCGGGCGACTGCAGAGGAGGACCACGTCTCATCGTTAGGCAAAGTTAGGTTTGCCTCTCCAACCAGACCCAGTGGACTCCGGTCTGACCGCTTCAGCGACCTGCAGCCCTCAGCTGCCCCCTCCGGCTCTTTCTGTGGAGCCCTAGTGCCCCGGTTCACCTTTCTGGCAGTTTCTGCGCCCCTTCACGTGGCAGCAGCTCCCCTTCCTTCCTCTCTCCGTGCTCCACTGCCCGCAGACATCCCCGCCTCCCTGTCTCTGCGAGTCTCTAATGAAGAAGTAATCGCAGAGCCGGTGTTGACGGCCCACGCGCTCCTTGTGGGGCGCTTCTTGAGTTCGGGGAAGTGGAGCATGGAGGCCATTCTCTTTGTGATCGCCGAGGCCACCGCCCGGCTCTGCCCCAGCGCCCTGGGCGCGCTCCATTCGCCCTTGCGCGTGGGTCCGGCAATCTCGGCGGGTGCGGGACAAGGGCACCGGTGGTAGCGGGGCGGGGTGGCGGGGGAGAGCACTCCACCCGACGCCAGTCTCGGGCCTCTGTGCTCCCGGGGTGTGAGGATTGCCTGCCGCGGAGAGGACTAGCTGCAATCCGCAAGTCTTCACCCGCAGGGCCGCAGCGCCTCAGCTGCGCTTACCTAACCCATTTGCCTGGCCCTCAGTTTAAAGGCCAGAGTTGAGTCCTTGAGCCTTTGCAAATGGCTCCTCCACCCCCAGCCTCACTTCTTCCCAGGCCCGCGGCGCTGGGCAAGTCGGGGCTCTACCAAGGGTGTTTTGTCAAAATGTGACCCACCACATTTGTCGGGGGTGGGGGTGGGGGTGGGTGGGTAGGCATGCGTGTTATGTCAGATAGCTAGCTGGTGAAAGATCCCAACAATTGTAGGAGTAACTGGACAGTACTTTGCTGAGTATGGAAAGTGGTTTGGGGAGAAAGCAATGCAAATTTTGTTTCGGCATCTGCCATTTCAGGCTACTCAGAACAGTTTAAAGTTCAAGCACTAATCTACCTTAGTCAACAAAAAGAGACAAAATAGCAATTGAGTTTCAGGTCCTTGAAAAAAAAATTCCTTGTAAGGAATCTATAAAGATTTTTCAGAAAATATAGTTTACTTAGTGCTGGCTTATAAAATACTATCTGTGACACAATAAACATTAAACACAGATCCCAAACACAACATTTGAAAGTCTAGGTAAGAGAAAACTTACTTCCCTGAAGGAGAACGTTCAAACTACAGCGAAGCCTGGTTTTACTTCAAGTGATTGGAACCAGGGCAAGTTGAGATCTTGACCTAAGATGCCAGAAAAGGGGCTGTGACTCCTGAAGGAAACGGTGGTGCTGAAATCTGAGCAAACAAGTTGGGGCCTGAATACCGTTTCAATCATTGCTCCCACCAGCAGTTTTCCCCTTATAGGCACAGTGGGGCTCCCTGAGCTCCAAACGGAGAGTGTAGTTTTCATACAGACACGGAGTGGTTGGGAAGTGAAAGCCTATCAAACGCAGGTCTTTGAAGTGCAGTTCTTTGGACGATGCTCTCACTTTTTTCCTTACCTTTGGAAGTTTAACCACCCTGCGGCCTCAGGATGGCCTTTTTGGATTTTCAGAATTTCTTCTTGAGTAGTATTAGAATATTGTCCATTTCACTTTTGGAAGGGAACTCTATGGGAGTGTGCCTGACAGTAATAGTAAATAGAATACCTGGGAAGTTATGTACACATACCTTATTAAAATTAAAAGTTCAATAGTGAAATCTAGGTAATCGAGGTTGTAAGGCCTTGCTTTTTAGCACTTTGAATATTTCTTGCCACTTTATCTGGCCTGCAAAGTTTCTGTTGAGAAATCAGCTGACAGTCTTATGGGAGTTCCCTTGCAGGTACTACCTGCTTTTCTCTTGCTGCTTTTAAGATTCTCTCTTTGTCTCTAACCTTTTACATTTTAGTTGTAGTGTGTCTTGCTGTGGGCCTCTTTGGGTTCATTTTGTTTGGGACTCTCTCTGCTTCCTGCACTTGTATGTCTATTTTCTTCAGCAGGTTAGGGAAGCTATCATTTAGAATCAAAGGACATATAAATATAAAGAGTTTCCCACACAGGAAAAAGCTTTTGAAATTCATCACCTCCAAACCAGTATTACATGAAGCATTAAAGGATCTTCACTAGGAGGAAATTTTTAAAAGATAAAAAATATAAACAATAAAATGGCGATAATATATATCAACAATGGAATCTAAGAAGCAAAATAAATAAACAAGCAGAACAGAAACAGACTCATAGATGCAGAGAACATTTTGATGGTTGCAAGATGGGAGGAGGGCTGGGGATGGGTGATAAAGGTGAAGTGATTAAGAACGTACAAGTTGGTTGTTACAGAATAGTCATAGGGATGTAAGTACACCATAGTCAATAATATTCTAATAATTATATATGGTGTCAGATGAGCATGAGGTTTATCAGCATGGTCACGCATTTAGCTATATAATATTTAATCACTGGGGTGTATACCTGAAACTAATATAATACTGTACGTCAACTGTAATTGAAAAAATGAAAATGATTAAAGAAAAACAAAACAAAGCCTCCCGCAAAGATTGAAAGTACTCCCATACACACACAAAAGAGAACTTCTTGTGATAACATAATCACTTCATTTTCTTGTCACGTGCCAACAAGCACGGACTCTGTAAACTTGTTGAGAATCATTTTTAAAAATGTCTTTCAAAGGTTACTCCCTTTCTCTCTTTTTCTGTGTAAACTACTTTAGTCATTGGAGCTAATCTTTAATCATCAGGTTCTTATTTAGTTTATATTTTTCTTTGTTTAACTAGATAGTGATAGAAATAAAGTGGAACTTTCATTTTCCTACTTGTTTTCTCTCAGGGATTTGAATGGAAATAACATCACACGGATTACCAAAACGGATTTTGCTGGTCTTAGACATTTAAGAGTTCTGTAAGTATGTTCTTCTTCTGTGTTTTGATGAATTTGCTTTTGTTTTTTAAACTTGCATAGTTGCAATCATTATTGATCTCAGTTTTAAAAACTGCTCCAATGACAGAAACATAAACATTTGAATGGTCTTGGTTCCTTTTCTTTTTTAGTTTATCACTGTACTACAATTTTTAATAAAAATGTAGGCTTTTATTTTAAGATAGGATGCAGGCCATAGAAACAGTATTATAGAAATAACCTCAAGTATTTGTGATACAATAACCCAACTGCCTTATGTATATAAAAATAAAAAATAATTGCTTTCACAATATGAATAAGTAATGTGAGATATTTGATGCACTTTTAGGATTTGAGATTAAGTAGAAATATTTTAAGTGGATCTGCATTTTTATTACTAATATAGAAATGTCCAAAATTTTCTAGCAAATAACATAGACAAAATTTCTAAAATTAAAATCAAGCAATCCAGCTTTTCACAGAGTTTATGATGGGAAATGTTTCTGTATAAAGGTACACTGGTCATATTTTGAATTGTGATTTATATTTTATACTTTTGTAGGTTTTATAATATGTTGTAATTTGACTACTTCTTTAATTAGTGGGCTAACTTAGTTCTGAGTGAACAGTGTTTGAGGTTCAATGCCATGTGAAATTCTTTTACCCACAGATTTGTAAATATTTACAGCACAGTGAGCATACATTTTTGATCACTCTGTGTTTAGTGTTCATTTTTTAAAAGGCACACTTTGACCGTTATGCATTTTTCCAGTTTGTGATGCATGTGAGTTGAAGTATGTGGATGATGGATTACTGTACCCTGGTTCTCGTAGTTAAGACTTCAGTTGAAAGTCAGCTTACCAAAAAAGCAGCCATCAAAGCCGCAGGGCCACAGTTGTTCTTCAGAATATACTGTAGTTTAAGGTTCAGCATCTTGACCAATAAATGTCACGACAAAGTCTTTGAGGATTTTTTAAATGAAAGTTTTGTGATGTGGGCGCTATTTCTCCTCCCTGACTTCTTTCAAATATATCATTGTTAAATTTGATACTGTATCTCAAACCAGTGCAAGATTTAACTTTATAACAGCAAAGAAGTTGCAAGTTTTCAGTTGCTGTACTGAAACGTGCTCAGCTGATGAGGAGTGACCTTAAGGCTCCTGTTATTCTTTGCATTTCAGTCAGCTAATGGAGAATAAGATCAGCACCATCGAAAGAGGAGCATTCCAGGATCTTAAAGAACTGGAGAGACTGTAAGTATTTTCACTTCAAATTTAGGATGACATAATGGTATTTTCAAAAATTCTTCAATTTCAAAGACCATGTCTTTAATTTCATGTCTTAGTCTTTGAAAATTTATAGAAACAAGAGGTTGAATAAGTGGCTTTCAGACTAATTTAAAAATAGACATTGTAGAATTTTTACATGAGTAGGACTAACTTGAAATAGAGCTAAAAGATACAGACTTACTTTCTTGCAACATTTACTTCCTTGATAAGCTCTGCTTTGGTACTAAGAGATGTGTGTGGTTTTCTTATTGTTCATCTAGTTTGTTTTATTTACTTGTGTAGGAAGAGAGGTGGTAATTTTGTTTGCATTTATGGAGCATATGGAAAAGAACTTTTGTTGATAGTATTTTCATTTCCATGCTGTTGCTTTGCGTGTCATTAGTGACATTTGAAAAAATATTTTAAATGCTTAATGGTAAAGATTTACTTTCTGACATTTAAGACTTACGGTGAATATTGCTAATTACTATTATTCACAATTTTATTTCATTTTATAGTAACTTTCTACATATTTCTGCTGGACAAATAATGCAAAGACTAGTAGAAGTGGAAGTAAGAATTATGCTCTCAAAGAGTGGTCATTTTAACTTTGATTGTTTTTTTCCAACAAGATCAAATGTGGACTTCAGATTTTACAATTCATACATATATTTTTAGATGCAAAATTGTAAGGGTTGGTGTATATTACTTGAGGACCATTATTATTTTATATCTACAGTGTGTATATGCAAAAGATAAAACCTCTGTAATAATTAGGATAAATTATACACTTTGTAATTTGATATATGAATTCCATGTCTCATATGTCTTGATAATATATGTTTACCAGATTGGCATTTTAAGGGCAAATACAGCTCTATTAAAAGTGTAAATGATTATTTTAACAAGTTTCCATGCCTACTTTAATAGATGCTTTGGGTAAAAATACAACATGTAAAATAATGAAATATGAAATCCACTTTAGGTGTAGTACACTCACGTTATTGGGCAAAAGTTAATTCTGTATGTTTGTCTTTAAGTAGAAAATTGCTTGTCAACTTCTAAGATGCTTGAAAATATAGGGTACATGTTTATTGCCTCAAGTAAATTAAACAGATGTTTAATTTATTTTACTATAAAATTTCATCCATGATCAATCTTTTATTATTATGGAATTCAACATAAATTTAAAATTACCACTTTGAGCTAGTGTGGGGGATAGGAGTAAAAATGGTTAATTTCACAACAAAGTCCATAAGTTCTCTTACTTTATAAAAAATTGAAAATAGTTATCCTTTGATTTCTTTTATAGGCTTTTATGAATAGCAAATTCCTAGTAATTACTTTGCAAAGGTATTTTTAATTGATTCATTTAAAAAAGAAAGTATCAATATATTTTAATGCTTAATAAGGTAAATGCATAATTTAAAATTATCATTTAAATATTAACAGTTTTTTTCACAAATAACTTGACTTAATTTTGTCACCATGTGGAAACCTAGAGGTTTTGGCTATTCAACAACTTCCACATTTTTGAAGGCAACTTGATGGCTTTTCACGCAGTTTCTATTTTGGTTATGTAATAGTTTTAAATATTTTCAGGAGCACTGCAATATAACACACTTTCTCATTATTTTTCAAGCCACTCCAGAGAATCATTTAAACTTTCATCTTGAGTAAATTAACTTTTCCTAAAAATGATTAACCGACACCTACTGATCTGAAGTTGGATTAGAGTGTAAGGAGGTAGAGTCCTTGCCTCTGACCTCCCCTGGGACCTCCACTTCATCTCAGAACAAATTTCTCTTCCATTAAGGTGCAGTCAGATGTTGCAGAGGGGGAGGGGGACTCGTAATTTTGAATGAAAACTAATATATATGCAAGACTTCTTTAAATCACCCCAGCTGTTGGCCGAGAGCAAATATTTCATATTTGTGAGGAAAACCTGAGAAAATTCCTTTTGTTTACAACTGCCAAGTCCATCTGATGGAAGCACATTGTTATCTGACAGCCAATTCATCTCCTTGGGACTCGGGAATTCAAAACCATTCCTTAGGAACATTGTGGATACACATTTCAAATATTTATTTTTTAAAATACATTAAATGGCAGGGCAGTTTTGATTAAGAATGCATTCAAGTTATTGTGAAACAAACTATTTTAGTATATTTTATTCAGTATATTATATTAAAAAGTAAAAATAAAAAAGCTACCCAGAGACTTCCATAATCAAATTTCTATGGCCTGTGATATATATTCTTATTTTAGTTGGTGGTATCATTAATGTCACAAATATTGACTTTTTTTTCAAAAAGCTTAAGAGACAATGTGAGAAAAAGGAAGTAATCAGTGGATTAACTTTTAACTAAGTATATGTTGTATGAGCTTACATGCTTTTAGTAATTTAGATGTGAATTTTTTAATCGAAACTCTAAATTATGAAAAGGTGTGTAAATGCAGGTTTATGCTGTAAATGCCATTCATACAGTATTTATAGTAACTTAATTTTATTCTTTGTGAGAACAAAATAAAATAAAATTAATTTTATTTGCATACAATTTATGGTTCTAAGTTATTTTTCATTTTAACATGATAAAAATCAAAACAATTCCAAATGATGTTTTGTATTTTGAAGTGGTAAGATTCTAAATTTTATTTTATGTTGTTAGAGTTTTAACTTGATCAAAAGAGAGAAGACAAATCTGAAAACAGAAGATAATATCTGTGGCTTTTTGGAAACCCAACTTTTAATCTGTAAGAAACAGGGTCAGGCCATTAAGTTGATTTTAATTTTAGCATTATTTGTAAGTCAAACCATTATAGTTACAAGAGAAAGGTTTGTTTGTTTTCCCCCCCACCTCAAGGAATTGATGAAATGCAAGGTTATTAGTAAAAATGTCAAGTAGATGGATATTAAAATCCTCCTTCCCTCCTTCCCCACCTCTTCTCCTTCCTTCCTTCCTCTCTTTTTCTTTAAAAAAAAAATTATTTATTTACTTTTAGGGACAGGGAAAGGGAAGGAGAAAGAGAGGGAGAGAAACATCAATGTGTGGTTGCCTCTTGCATACTGGGGACCTGGCCTGCAACCCAGGCATGTGCCCTGACTGGGAATTGAACTGATGACCCTTTTGTTCACAGGCCAGCACTCAATCCACTGAGCCACACCAGCCAGGGCCTCCCTTCTTTCTATTGTGTGGAAAACCTCAGATAAAATGACCATCATCAGAACATGCTTATGAAGCATTGTAAAAGGAATGTTGTAGTCATGTGAACATACCGTGAGCACACGTTACCTCCTGTTTTGACAGTTACCGACTGTTCTCCCAGAGCCAATGTGTGAGGTAGCACCTCTGCATGGATGCTCTTGCTGCCTGTAGTACCCGCATATCTGGGGTGAAAATGAAGCCTGGAGAAGGTGCCCCATGTAGACTGTGTTAGCAGATCTCATGTCACTTAATCAAAATATTCAAAAGAAATCTAATGCACTTAAATGACTAGGTAATTCAAAGGAAATTCATTAGGAAAAACAAACTACAAATAAGCTATGGTATAGAACTGAAAGATTTAGGACATATACTTCTTTTATATACTTCGCAGAAGATACTTCTCTATATCTATAATAAAGTCTCCATGAAAATCTGTCAGTTCAAGGTATTTCTTGGCTGGTGAATAATGTCTCAGAGGGTAAAACATCACATTGGGAGCCAGGACTTTTGTGTGCTGCTGTAAAGTTTTGCTGTTCACTGACAATTTATGGTGTTATGCTGCAATCACTAAAGTTCTATTTTCAGCCTTTTAAAGAGACCCAGGCCCCTTCCATATTTCATTGGTGAAAATCATCTGCTTTTGCAAGTTCCTTGGTAACACAAACAGAAGAGCATGAGAATGTTTTTCAGATTTTTTAAGGTAGTCAAAAAGATTTTTGGACTAACTTTGCCATTTTATATTTATGTTTACTTGAACAATGAGTCCTGAAAACAACAGTATAATAAAAGTGTGTAAGGAATCCTGGAAAATATACCTGTTTACTTAATATTTTAGAGTTTCTACCAAGATGATGAAAAAATGCTCATTTCAATTCACAAAAGTCTAAATTCCATGATCTGGAGCCTAAATGTGACTCAGCACAGCAGTGTCCTAAGAGGATACGTCAAAGTCACACTTATTTTTAAGGTGGTGCTGAATTAGTTTCTCTGTGTGTACCTGTTTACATAGAAGCAGGTGGCAGCCAGTGTGAAGCTGAAGCTCTGGAGGCTTTGGTGTAGGTGGTTCCATACGAGTTCAAGAACAGAATATGCTGTGGAACAGGTCTGAAGGGAAGCACCACTTATCCATCCCCTGCTCCTCGAGGATGTGTAGAGAGCCCCTCCTCTCACTAATCCTACAAGTCTATGGGCAACCCATAACACATTCCTCTTCGTAAAGTAAGGGCAAACTCACACGCTAATCTCCTTGGAAAAGAATGCAAGCTCATGTCAAAAGAATTGTTCTCTGGCAACTTTATACCCAAGTTTAAAATCAGTGCAGTGCTTTTCTTGGGAAAGGCTCTTTGAAGAACATGTCACACTTAGTAAGAGAGGCTGAGTATGTACACTGCATGGTACAAAAATGTTCAGGGATATAGTGTATCGCCTCATCTGTAATACCCATGCAGTGTCAACTCTCACCTGTATGTAAGCAGTATTGAACTATTTTAAATTACATTTACGGACTATGGTCTCTTAAGGCTTAAATGCACGTGAACTGTTAGAAGCTGAGCCTAACACTGAATCCATCGGGGAGGGTTTCTCACGCAGCATTTTTTTACGGGCCTTGAAGTTGAGCAGTGGGGAGAAGGCCTGTTTGCTCTTTGGGGACTGTTTTATAAATTCTGAAGCAGCAGGGCTGTTTATTTTTCCCACATCTGTTTTGGGCTCATCCTTTGTGACAGTGTTTGCTGGATGCTGTGCCTTTTATACCTCTCCTGAAATGAGTAGTTTAGTTTGCACTGTTACAATGTATTTGTGGAAGCAGCGAATGTCAAATATTTTACATTGAATTCTGTCTTTCATTCCTGTTGGATACCTTTCTGCTTGAAATATGCCCTCTAGACTGATTTCACAATTTTCCACAGAGTGAGAGACTTTCCTGCGTAGACTTTACATTGCTTTTGTTTTGTTTTGAAGCAATTTTTATTGCCGGACTGGAAGAGATCATTGGTGAAAATGCTGTCAGAATGAAAGTTTGGGAACAACAGGGCTGATCTGGTAGTCATACAACTGATATTGCTTTAAGATAATCTTGACAAAAATTTATGGGGTTGTCCTCTTTGCAGGGTCCATCCGCTCTGGAGGCAGGTGGATGTTTCTCCAGCCAGGTGCTGCTGTTCTAGATCCCGGCAGAGGTGCATGGGGTGTGGATAACCTAGACCCCCTTCTGCTAAGGCACCTGGTAATTTTATATGCTGTTGCCTGGTGTCCTGTAGAACATACCAAATTCTCATTGGTTGTACTGGTGATTAAGCTTCTTAAGCAATTACAGACTCCTCTTCCCCCTTTTAAAATCAGAAAGAATAGGTAAGGGTGACATCAGAAAACCCATGGTTTCAACTCCACTGTGAGATCTTGATCACATGGCTTTATCTTTTAAAACTTGTGTTTCCTCACCTTTAGGACAGAGATAATTATCTCATAGTGGCATGGTACATGATTCAAATAAGATATTGTGCATGGTTTTACAAAATGCTTGGGGCATGGCACTTAAAGAATTATGTATTTCAAAAAAAAGTTATGTATTTTCAATGTATTTTAACATTCCTAGTTTTTCAAAAGCTCAGGCCAAGAATTATTTTATATTATGAAGCTAATAAAATGTGTATGTAATAAATTTGACTTTTGAACATTCATATTTATTATTGTTTTCATTCCATTTTTTTATTATATAGCATATGATCAGTAGATGAGAGGTGAAGAGAGTACAAGACTCCCTGCAGGTCTTGTTTTGGAGTCATTCCCGTTATCTTTCGGAATACATAGAGAAATACCGAGAGTAAGGGTAGTGAAGAGGAAGCAGCGTTTTTACTAATAAGTTTTGATTTCTCTACGATGAAACATAGAAAATGAAATTATCAACATCAGTGCTAAAACTACAAATTTTATTTTACTCAGCTAATATTCAGGCCATTGTTAAAAATCTTGGCTTTAAAAATGTGAAGATAATAAATTTAAAAAGACAAGTGAAAATTTAACTGAGAAGAAGGCATTTATATATGTGAGAAGTAGGAGATTATAACTGATAGACTCTTTAAGGTAGCATATATTAAATACTGTTACAGGCCAGGCACACTGCTAAAATACCTCACATTTACACCGGTCAGAGGCATACATTTTTCACTGGCTTTGGTAAAACTGTTTTCACATTTTGAATTGGGGCGAAGGTGGCAAATCTTAATTGAATTGAGGTGAAAGTTGAAAAACAGCAAGAGACGGTCACTTCTAGCAATGGGCAAGTCACAGGTGCAGCTGACAGATAATTTGAAACAATGCTTGTCAATAGTGCTCAAGCTGCCCTTCAAATTGAGGTTGTTAAGAATCAGCATTTCAGAGGACAGTGCTGTTGTGTGCACTACAGAAAAACCATTCACACCACTGAAGTCACACTCAAAAATAGCCCACAGCACAGAGGAAACAGTTGGGATCCCTCTCATTTTTGCCCTAAGAAAGCATGTCTCAGAGACTCATCTTAGACACTTTTCTGACACAATGAATTACTACCCAGAGATTTCTCAATCAGCTCTTAAGATTTTGTGGGCAGATTCCATCTAGCTGGGGATGAGCCAAGAGCTGGTTGTCACTAAGTCTGTGTACCTCTCTCTTGGACACAATTGAGTATCCTTGCTCGGAACAATGGATCACTGACCCACCTGGTCTCTTTATGGAGCTAATTTATGCTGGCTCCTATAAATCCTCCTCTGAGATACCCTTAGCTCACTGCATGCTGTCTTCCTGTTCTGGGACTATCAGGTTTTAACGTCTCTAACTCATTGCCAGTTGAGATGTTACTGTGGCACTTTCGTCTTCAAGCCGCTGAGAAGTGTTCTGTGGTATTAAAAGAAGCGAGGTTACTTTGACTGTAGCTCTATTTAGACATTGTGATGCACCTTAACAGTCTTTAAAGTAGTTCTGGATTTTTTAAAACCCACTTTAGTTTAAGGATTTTAATTTCTGGCCATTGTACAAGAATTCCTGATTTTAAATGACTTCCTTGATTGACTCTTTGGGAAGAGTTTCAATTTTTATTTTAATGTTTGTATTTTCATTCATCCTTAGTGTTGCTCATAGAAAGATGAGAAGAACAGTAACCAAAAGTGTATTAATACTTTTTTCGAGGAAAAAGCAGTCATACTGCTTTTCTATGTCTGTTGCAACATTGCTTACCTGCTCTATGTTGCATGATACTACCTTGTCTTGTATGAATATTGAGATCATTTGTGAGAATGTTCCCGAAATAATGATAAATGATCTGAATTCAGAGGATAATGTATGTATTTCCATTTAGTCTCAACTGTAGCTATTTTAAATAGATCTTTTAAGACAGTGAGCTGAAGATAGAGTCAGGTTTCATAAAAACAATTAAACTTGGTGTTTTATTTCCGGGTGGTTCATTCGTTGATATTTAAAAAATGGACTATGTAAAGCTATGATTTTCCCAAGGAAAGACTGCTGAAAAGGAAAAGTTTCAGCATTATATTATTTTGAATTATTGTTTGGGAACGTTTAGACTGTGTCTGTCTGAGAGGAATTCTTCAGAGTATGTGTTCTGGACCCCCTTCCCCTGAATTCAAGTTCTAGCTCTGCTTTCCACAAAAGCAGCAGTAACAATAGTACCTATGCATGGAGTCGTCCTGAAGAACAAGTGAGGTAGTTCACATAAACCTCTCAGAACTGTGACTGCTGTTACATAGTAAGCTTCCGGGATATGATAGCCATTACATTTGGACTGAAGTGAAAAACCTTGGGAATGTGAAAATAATATGAAGAGGGCACTGCTTGCACCCGACCTGCAATACTCACTTTCTCACGATATCTGAAATTGTACTGATGCAGGCCCATTAACAACAAATCTAGTGGCAGCTCTCAATCATTTACGTACCTGAATTTTTAAAAAACGGAAATGGAACTCCTTCCAACTTCCAATGACATTAAGGATGGCAGAGAGAGGGAGGTCGATGGAAGGAAGTGGAGGTAATGGCCGTGCAGGGTCTGTGAAATCAGGTGTGGTGGTGGGACCAGCGCTCACTGGGGAGCCACAGAAATCCCCAGTCAGGAACCTCAGGGAACGTGCCAGAGAAAAGTTGGTTGAAAATAAAATACACCTGCCCCCGCTTTGCTGAACTTTTATCACAATGCAAAAAGAGCTGTCAGTCCTCATTCCTAAGAACCTACTGAGTGTCAAGGAAGAAGGGAGGAAATGCAAAGGTGAGATCCTTATACTTGAGGAGCTGCAACCTAGTGAAGGGGTGTCAAACTCATTTTCACTGGGGGCCACATCAGCCTTGGGGTCGCCTACAAAGGGCTGAATGTAATTTTAAGACTGTATAAATGTAACTGCTCCTTAACAGTTAAGTGAGAGCTTGGTGCTGCCGCCAGGTAGAAACAAGGTGTTGGGCGGGTAAAACAAGGTGGAGGGCCAGAATGGGCCCTCGGGCCTTGTGCTTGCCACCTGTGCCCAGTGGGCAATGGACCAGTATGTAAGTTACTATCATACAGCCTGACTGAGTCTTATTTATCAAGTGCCACGGGGATGCGGGGTTGCAGCAAAGGAAGGAACTAACTGTAGAGGAAGCAGGGGAGTCACACAGAAGATGTAAGAAAGTACCATTGGGAGAACAGGGAGAGCAGGCAGTACAGGGACCTGCCTCTGCAGGGACTGGGCCCGAGAATCATGGACGATGTTTGTTAGTCTGATGGTTTGGCTCCGATTATGAAAGCCCATCTCTGCCCTTCAGAAATCAGGATTGGCTCTTGAACAATGGCAGTCTTCCCGAGACTGGTTGCTTCTCTAGAAAAATTCTCATTAGCACTCTTGTGAATATTTGTAATCCAATTTTGTTCAGAAAAAAATAAAACAAAGTCCTAAGTAAATAATATTTTATCATGATTGGATACTAATAGACTCTGGAAGCTTTCCTTCTTCAGAATCTTGCCCAGCAGAGACAAATAAATAAATAAAAGCCTTTGTTGCACTTTCATGTCAACCTTGCTAAGTGCTTTATCCATAACAATTAGTGTAAATAGGAAATAAGTGTATCCTTTCACCACTGATTTTATTATTTACCCCTATTTATCTTGGCATGCTTTTTTATGAGTATTTGTTTTGCCAAGGGCTGAACGTGTTTCTGTAGATGACCAACTTCTTTAGCGTATGAATTGCTTACAAAGGTTATGGTTGGCGTCACCGCCTCATGGCGTTTTAGGGTTGGAAGGAGTTCTGAAGTTCACCCGGCCCACGTTTTCATCTAATGCAGAATTGCTTTATGCTACACCCTGTACATGCAGCCAGCGGGGTGGTGGGCGGTGAGGGCGAGGCGGGGAGGGGCAGCGAACAAGGAGAACCTCTGCTTGCAAATGTGTGGGACAAGGAGTTGAGAGTTTCTCAAGACAGATCATTCCATTTTTTATTACCTGTGATTCTTAGGAAGGATTTTCTTCTGACCCACTTTCTTAAGAGTTACAATGGCCATGTCTGCCCTCTGGAGACCAAATGTGTAATTCTGCTTACACCTGGTGATTGTACAAATATGTCAATATTGATTGGTATCCCCTCTTCTACTGTCCCCTTTATCTTTAAGACTGAAGAAATACCTGCAGTTTCTTCAGAGTGGCATTAGTGTTTGGACCTTCTTACTCTTTTCTAGAGCTATGCAGCAGCCTGTACATCATTTAAGTGTGAACTTAGCATCAGCTTGCTGTCCTTGTATTTGAATTTGGGAAAACCAGAGCGATAGACATTTCTTTTTACTGAAATGTTAACTTGTACACCTAAAACAAATGGGGTTGGAATAGCCATGCATCTGGGCTAGTACTGACCCACTCTTCAGCAGGTGTGTATAGTTTAAAGGAATTTAGTTATGTAGCATCAGGGCTTAAATTGAGTTAGAGTTGCAATCCTATTTTTCCCTAAAACATTTAAATCACTCCAACATTAGTTAAATATTTTAAAAACATAATTTAAGCATTTTGGACACCACTTAGTAATAACTCAGTCTGAAACTCAGTTCAGGGTCAAAAACTGTGGGTTGAAGTTTGAACTTCGGTTTTCTTCTGATTTTGCCTATCACACTGACACTTCTGCACATGTTTTTTTTTTTTTTTCCTGCAACTCAATGAAAAGCCAACAAAATGGAAATGTCCATCTCCCCACAGTACCTTGGCTGAAAATTTATTTGGGACAGTGTATGAAGTATTTTAAGGTGCCACTTACTGTGATATTTCTGCTGTGTGTTGAGCTCTCCCCTTACCTAGACACCGGAATCTGAGTCATGAAATCCTTTTCCATTGTGTATGTTCTGGTTGACTGCTGTTGCATGGGATGTGAGTTTAGGCCCCAGCAGTTATCCTCTGAGTAAGCATGATGGAAAATTGCCGTAAAGAGTCGTATAACAAAAGGTGTAACCAACTTTTGATTTGCAATGCTTGAATTCTTTTGAATGGCATTTCTTTCTTTCCTGAAACACAGGATGAGGCATGACACTACCTATCAAATCACAGTCTCATTGTTGGGTATTTTCCATGTAACATACGCTTTGTTTTTTTTAATTCATTCATTCTTTTTTTTTTTTTTCCTCAAAAGGCGTTTAAACAGAAATCACCTTCAGCTGTTTCCTGAGTTGCTGTTTCTTGGGACTTCGAAGCTCTACAGGCTGTAAGTAGACTGGAATAGTTATTGTTGCTTCGGGTAGTACTTTGTGTTGTATTAAATATACTTTGGATTTGTTTCAGTGTGCTTTCTTGGAATTTATCCATCACTAAATTAATGGATTAAGAGTACGCCTTTATTTTTAATGGAAATCTGTGGTTGGTTTTCTGGTGATTCCAGTTGTTTTATTTGCTGAGCAGTTACTGGTTTATGTAGGTGGTATTGTGATTGTGTTATTCTGCTTTGGTTGTGCTCTGCTGGGGGGATTTACCTCACTTCTTCACGAACTCTTGTGATTAAGTTCTGAAGAGGAAAAAGGCCCCTGCACTTCCTCTTCAAAGGAAGTTGGCCACATTTTCTGATAAAGTCCCGGGTTCTTAATGTCAGCTTCTTAAATATTGTTTTTGTACTCTAGTATATTTATTAGTCTGGAAGTATTATTAAAGGGTATTTAAAAAGGGCTGTAAATTTATTCTTCTATGGTCTTTTTGAGGCCAGAATTCCAAACTCTGCAATGTAAATGACCATAAGGGTTTCATAGCAAGGACGTCAGTACATCATTGACTATTAATAGAAGTTCTTGGGAAGGAGAGTAATGTGGGTTGTAGGCAGGATCAGCTTTTCCTCCCCAAAATGCTTGTTCGCTGACCTAATGTATAATAGTGAAAACACATTTGTGAAAGCTTTTAAAATTAGATTTTCAGCCATGTGAATGATTTTGTGCAGATGGGCGATAAGCTACAAAGTGTTGGGAAAATAAATAGCAATGATTATTGATGTTCATGGACATTGTGGAAAAACTGCTGGCCTGTGTAGAATAAACTGCTCAGCACGGCCCCCACCTGCATTGTAGGAAGCCCCACAGGTTTGTGTTTGCAGGGAAAGAGAGCAGATTGCCTTCTTCTGAACTTGACTTTGTAGCCAAGTCTCCACAGCCTATTAGTTCAGTATTGTTATTGATTGTGCAAGTAGGAAGACTGTCCTTCCACAGCCCTGCCTGCATCCTAGCCAGGGTCTCAGTGAGGTCCTCCTGATACCTTACTCACTAGGGAGGACCTCCCCACTAGGTAAAGGTGTAGCCAGCTAACACACCTGATCTTCCTCTAGAGCCTGGCTTTCCTTTACCTCTAAGGAAAGCCCACGTCACCTAGCATTATTTCTCTACTTTGTGTTCCCTGCTGGTTAATTGGCTCAATTTAAGTAAATTTAAAAAAAAAATCAAATAAAGCAACCCAGAGATGTCCTTTTTAATAATAATTCTCTTGGGACTAGTTTTACCAAAGAAACAGGATGCAGTCTGTTATAAAGATTATAGTATGTATATGAATCGATACTTCTTTTTAAATATTTGTGCTTAGTTTCTAAGAAGGGCCATAGAAATAGGCTTAATAGTGTTCTACTGTCTGCTTTAATTTTTGTTGACTGAGGGGACTCAGAAGAATTGACCTTGAGGCTGGCTATGATGAGAACCGTTAAACTACTACTTTGCTAATAGGGTGCTTATCAAAGAGTCCACAATGTCTAGGATAGTGTCCATTTCCAATGAAACTGTGAAAATATAATTTAAACAGAATGGCTGCCATCTAGCATTAAAATTATTAAGCTGAAGAGTTGAAGAAACTTCAGCACTATCTCTGAGAAATAAGAATGTGTGATTTTTAGAAGTACTTGGATTAATTTTCTTAAGAGTCTTCATTTCAGGTGGATGATCTAGTTCAGAGTCCTTTACCAGACAACTATATTGTGTTACCATCTTTTTTGATAATATCACATAGTGGACCAAGTGATTTTCTTTTGTGATGTGTTATAATTTTATAATTTAAGCTGCTCCATGAATGAAGGACATTTCAAATCTTGAAGAAGTAAATTAAGGAAATAGAACCCTTAAAACTAGCAAGGGTGTCCAACCTTTTGGCATCTCTGGGCCACACTGAAAGAAGAAAAGTTGTCTTGGGCCACAAATTAAATATGTAAACACTAACAAAAACGGATGAACAACAACAACAAAAAGGTTTTAAGTAAATCTATGACTTTGTGTTGGGCCACATTCATTCATAGCCATCCTGGGCCGCATGCACCCTGCGGGCCATGGGTTGGACACCCCTACGGGTAAGGCCACCTTCTCTGGCTATTTAAAAACATTTTAAAAACTGGGAGCAAGGTTAGGTAGGAAATGTGTTCGGAGCTGCAATGTCCCTGTTTAGCAGGAAGGTTTCCCCTGGGGAGTATAGACAATGAAGCTTTGTTCCATAGATGGGACTAGTTGTAAGTGGGACATGGAGGCTTTGATGTTCTGAAGTTAGAGCTTGGTGTTTCAATGTTTGCTATTGGTTGCGATTCGACACCTGACACAGACACTGCACACACTTAGAAAAATGGAGGTGCCATTTTTTCCCCTGACATCCTCACATCAGGAATCTCCTTTTGAGTTGAGACTCCATTTTCTCATCTGAATTAGAAGCAGTGGATGTTAGCAGTGATCTTTCTCCTTGAGAGGATAACTGATAAGCTACATATGTCCACTTTTTTATGACAGTGACCACTAGTTAAATTAAACAGCCACCATTAAAAATCTTTAATAAATAAAGAAACAAAGACTTGTGAAGCTGACTGCCTGGCGAGTGTAATTTCCAAGAGGAAGGATGCAAGCTTATGTTTTCTTCAGATGATGCAGGTGCCTAGTAGCTCACCCAGAACAAATGTTCTAACAGATGGAAAAAATGTGCACAAATTTACATACAAACATGTTCTTTAAAATGCTCATTTAAAGATGAATCTTTCCTCCACAGAGACAGAACAAAGGATATAGGGTTTTTGACAAATAACAGGGAAATTACTTGGGGGTAGGGAAGTATATTGCATGTATGTATGAATTGATCTATAGTTGCCCTAGTATACAATGTAATAAAGGCACACACATCTAGAATTCATAAACACATTTAGACTTTATTTTCTCTTTATAAATTGTTTCATAATGCTAATTAACATTTATATTTCTTTTTTTAACTCACTGTAACTTTAACCGTTATTTAATACTATCTTACCTGATATATCACTAGTAAAAAAGTTTACTAGTTTAACATATAATTCATACACTGATGTTTGATTTTTATTTGTTTAGATTAAAGCTAGTCTGATGTACTGGACATTACAGGGGTGGACAAAATTAGGTTCATAATAATAATAAATACAATGATTAATAAATAATAATAATAAAGAATAAACTTTCACGTACTCACAACTGTAAGCCTACTTTTGCCTACCCCTGTATGCAGATACTTTTTGTGCTTTTGTCATGAATAATCACCATTTGACTCTTGGCTGAACATGAGATGCCAGGTGAAGGCGCACGCACGTGGTACTCTGGACTCTTGCTGCAATATAAAAGAAAAAGAGGGCACACTGTCTATGAACTATGATTTGACACGGTTGGTTGCTGTGAGCGGCCAAATATGCTTTTCCTTTGCTGTCTGCTCCAATTTCTCTTTGGACGGGTTGAGAGAGCACTACATGTTCAGGTCAAGATGTTTGCTCAGAAATAGTAGTACAGTTGCAGCTGTGTTTGTTGGAGCAGGAGACTAGTTTAAATAGCATTACCATTTATCCAGTCCATTAACAGAACTCTGTAAAATAATACCAACTCTGCATAAACTACAGGACAGTGTAATAAAATTATAAGCACTTGTTGACAGATGGAAAGTGTAAGTAGAGGGAAAGTAAAGGGCCCCAGGTTGGAGGTTAAAAGAGACAGTACATGGTTTTCTTCGCCTGTGTAGATACTTCCTTGTCCCCTTTGCTCCTCCTCCAAAACTGAGGTTACATTTTTATTACCAATTTAAGAGTGGAGAAAATTATTTTCAGAGCAATCTAGAGCTGGTTAACAGAGAGATTTCAGTGGCTTTGGAAATAGTCAATTAAGATGGATTGAAATCTGTGAGTAGCAATTATATATATGGTACAGCATATAGAAATCTGGATAAATGTAACCTTAAAGGTGACTCACCAGAGTGATTCACACTTTTCAGCCTGAGTTTACAACTACTAATCTGGGCTCATTAGAGAGGAATTTCACTGGCAGTACTGCCGTAGAGTATTTGGTTATAAATATTTGCTTTGTGGTTTTCAGTTTATTTCTTTGAGTATTATTATATTTACCTAGGCTTCTAATATAGGCTTAGGTATCCAATGCATGTAGCAAAAACTCATTTTTCATTTGTATCTACCAAAACAAAACAAAACTAACAAAAATAACTACATAGGTCCTGGTGGTTTATTTATTTATTTTTTTACTTCTTTAAATAAAAGCCTTTTTATTTCTGATTCACAAGGGGCATTTATTATTCCCCAGTGAGCTTTGGAGCCACAAAATTATCGAACATTATAAATAGTAATTTTAAATCTAAGGATTCTTTATGGCCCAGTGACTGCTTACCTGAGACAGAGAGATTGTGACTGCTTAATCTGATTGGTCAGGTCAGTTTCTTTGCTGTCATGTAGGATCTCGGATTCTGAAAATTGTTTTTGATAATAATAATTGGGCTTTTTGAGAGGGAAATTTAACTTTTTGTTTTATGATAGTGAAAATCAATTTGCAAAGCATAACACACATACACAGTTAAGCAGTCTCTATTTCCCGTTTGCCTAGTCCAACAGAAGGAATCTTAGCTTTTGTCTTTTAATAGTTATAAGAATAGCACACACTGCTATTAAAAAGGCTTAGACAATTCAGAAAAAAGAAAAGAGGAAGTAGAGAACACTCATTATTTCATCACCCAGACATAACCACTAGTATACTTAATTATTAATTTAGTTTACTTTTTATATGGTTATACATATAAATGCTGGTATATATGTATTATGAAAACATTTTGTTTTATATCCCCAAGGTCTAGTATGTGGCTTGACCTTTAGAAGGCTCTCAGTAAGTGTTTGATGTATTGAATTAAATCTCTGTGGGTTCAGGGTTTGTAACTTGAATGTGCAAATAGTAACACTGGGAAGGCGTTATGAATAATGGAGGACTGAATTAAATTTAAAGGATAAGTTGGCTAATTAAAGGTTTAGTCCCCTTGGGTTTTCTAAACATGGAGGGTTTTGGTAGACACAGCATAATCAAAATGACCCATTTTTCACCTAAGCGAAAAATATTCCCTAATTTAAGTCTTCTGATGTCAATTTAACCTTCTCTCCTTTCATACAACACACTCTGATGTCAATTTAGTCTCATAAGATTCTTATATTTAAGGATAAGTGCATAATACAACAGTGGAAACCTTGTAAAATTTCCCCCTGAATTAATTTCTGCCAGCTCTGATTCAAGTGTGGGTGCCTAGAGGTGTCAGGTGCCATAGTTTCCTGCTTCATTTTACTCTTGGCCTGTTTGGCCCCTGCCACAATAAATCCAACAGTGATTGTGCAGGAATCGCAGGTTCCAGTTGCTACGGTGACCGTTGTCCAGCCAGATCGACATCATTACTCATCTAGTGAGCTGCCTTGATAGCCGCTGCTGCTCTCTATTGCTGAGCTTCGTGTGCAGAGGATAAAAGTTCCTCAGAGGTAGTGTGCCTGTGTGACCCTTTGGTGCAAGGAGATGCTGTTTGTATTGTTAGTACCAATGTTTCACTAAAGGGAACAGGTAGGCTGTTTTTTAATTGTGTTTCTTCCAATGACATTGATCCCCCATGCCCTCTTTCACCTCCACACACCCCCTTTATCTTTGTAAACGAAGAACCAGTAAGAGAGGTGAAACTTAGATTAGTGTTAATTGTCAGTGATTAAAATGCCAAGTCCATTATTATTTATTAGGTAACTTATTAATTATATTCTTGGGCCCAAGCGTCTCTATTGTTGCCACTTAAAAAATAGAGATACACAAGGAGGATTCAATTGAAAGAGATCATGTAACCAAAGGTTTGTTTTTAAGAAAGTAGACAAAAGACTTGACATGTGGGTGTCTGCACACACTTCACAGTAGCCATCCCCACTTGCTATGAAAAAAAAAAAAAACGAAGGGTTGGGCGAGCCATTGAATAGGACTTGTGTTTTTGTTTTTAAATCAACATATAATCCTATGGTTTAGAAGTTATAAATCCAGTGGAGATTAAGATTGTATTTGAGATTTTGGCCAGGCCTCATGTTGATAGTTTTTACTTCAAAGGGCTCTCTAGTTGAAGACTTGTTGCTGGAGAAAGTCCGGACTTGGCAGGTCTCTGCTCCTGTCAACCCACAGAACAGAAGCTCAGAGTGTGAGGTCCACAGCATAGTTCACAGTATAGGAAAGTCAAGCGGGAGAGGTCTTTCCGGCTGCTGTACTTGCTTCAGTGGCTTGCTTTCCCAAGTGCACATGTTTCTCTCTCCTCCAACAAATACTCAAGTTGGTGCACCAACTAGTAGGGCACTGCGATAGATGCTGGGGAGGAAAACTGGCACAACATGCGGTGTTTGTGGGCCCCAGCATTGCGAACACCGGCTCTGTGACACGTAAATTAAAGCATGGAGAGTTCATCTGGGAGCGCGGTTGTGTTTTCTGAAACATGAATTTAAGTATGTGGCTTTCACATCAAAGGGATGTCATTTCATTCACATCGGCAGGGGGTATTTTAAAATTTGACTGTAAATCATAAAATTGCCACTGTGATCTCAAGATTATAATTTGGTGATGGAAGTTGACATAAATATTAATTTTAGGAGTAAGTTTCCATAGCATTTCAGTCTTATTTGACTAATTTTAATGTGTTTACATCATGGTTTAAGACAGCATAATCAGTTAATTTGTGTTCTAAGAGAGGTGGTGCAAAATACTGGTGTTTGACGGTCTCCTCGGATATATGTGGCTCTGCGGTCTTTGGAAATCAGGTGACACTCTGGAGTCAAGTTTATCTTACTTATCTGTAAAATGGGAATGATCATATTTACATCCTGAGGATAGTTCAGGTCATAACTTTGACTCCGTATTGAAAAAAAAAACATTGTCAACTTTCAAGTAGGATAGAAGTTACATTTGCATTATTGTCATTCGTTCATTGCAAAATGGGGTAAAAATAATAGTCACACGATGTGCTTGCAACTTGCCCACAGTCAGCAAATCTCTCAGTTCTACTTCACCTCTTTCTTGCACCTATTTGCAGTGTAATGACAAATATGTAAACGAGGCCACATTTTTTTTACCATTACAAATCAGCATAAAATGTGCATTTATACCTTTGCATTTCTCCTTATTTGGCCACAGGAGGCATATGGTCTCTTACCCTCTCACCGTTGCAGAATCATATAGTTTTAAAATTCCTGTACAATATCGAACGTGTATAGACACAGAGACCGTGACTCAGAAAGTACTTGCGTTCAGCCCCGTCTTTCGATGGTTGTGTTAATAATGTGTGTTCCCACAGAACACAGTGAAGGAAACAGATGAATTAGGATATCTGAGTACATACTATTCTGAAAGTTAAGAAATATGCATCCGTTGCCAAAGGACATTTTTCAGAAGTTAAAATTTCAATTTTTAAAGCAATATAAGGTCATTTATCAATTTAGCTTGTAATATGCAAAAATGATTTGATCTGGGGAACCGTGTTTGATAGGCAGCACCTGGGACTTAAGTACATTTTAAACTGAACATTGTTTAAATGCAGTGCAAATGGCAAGCCTTTTAGCACTTTGGATTTAACAGCATTTGATTATGAAATAGGTTTGATCCTGAAAGTAATGTTGTTTTGTTTTGTTTTTGACATAACTAATTCTTTTTATAAGTCTGTCAGCTTTGCAGTCAGGTGCATGTGGTGTCTGCCCTCTTTGTTACCCCTCACCCATAACCAACTTAATTGCTATCCCTGAATTTTTTAATAGAGGATAGCTGATAAATCGTGATATATGAAGCTTGGGGAGTGAAAAACAAACAAGCGAATGAACCCTAAATTCTATAGAAGGCTGCAAAGAAAAGTCAAAAGTCTTGTCGGTGGCAGTACCCGTCCGTCCGTGGTCCAGGGTGCAGCGTGGCTGTGTGAAATGTTACGAGAACATCTGTGCCTCTTGAAATGTCCCCCAAATGAATGTGTACAGCTAAGTACAGCAACCTGATTCAGTGTTTAAAAAAAAAAAAAAAAAAAAAAAACCCTTAAAGAAAAGAGAAATAAATAAGTCTGGAAACAGAATGGGAAAAGATAGCTTTGCCCCGTCACCCTAAGTCCCTTCTACTAGTGAAAGATTAAAGCTTGGCGTATGTGAATAGCTGAGAGCAGCACACAGGAAGGTTGATTGCTTCCCCTCCAACAGTTCCAATTGATTGAAAAAAGACTAATTTAAAGTTCTGTTTGTTCTGCGTCTTAAACCATCAGAACTTTCTTTTAGGACCGGGGAGGAATGCTCGGGAGGAAAAAGATTCCAAGAATAAAAAGTCATTGCAAGCCAACAATTGTTCCTAATCCTCACAAAATGCTGGAGAAATTAAATTTATTCTTTATTGCTCAAAGAGTTACCTAGGTCACTGGGCGATGGGAAAATTGAACTGGAAGTTGAGTAGGCGCAAGCTTTGTTTTGTGTCTACATGCTTAACCTTAGACACGACAAGGCATCTTAGAGTGTTGTGGGAACTCCGTTCAGAGAGCTGACACCAAGACTTTTATTACCCAGGACTTTAATAGGCTGTGCTGTCAGGAGATGAAAATGCTCTGTTTACATTTTGGTGTTAAATGATCATTTAATTAACACCTGAGGGGGGAAAAAACTCCGTGAAATTCTTAGCAGCTTTTATTGTTCGTTTCCTGGGAGGTTTTAATATCCAAGTTTCATTGAGATTTCTTTTTGTATGTAGAGGCACAAAGGACATTATAATCTTTTTAAGGAAGATAAACAGTTTAACCTTGACCCTTTTTTTTCCTAAAATATTAATTTAAATTACCTTTTAAATCCGGTGTGTCTGTTTAAAAGGTTTTTAGACTAAAATAAATTTAAAATAAGTCTTAATTGAACACTTTATTTTTTGTATAAATATATAACCTTTAAATATTATTTAATTTACATTCTAAATTTTCTGCTGTAAAACATTTGAAATTGCCAATTAGTTTACCTTAAAAATTTAATATATTTAGAATGCTAATTATGAATATTTCACATCTTTTAAACTACCACTGTAGTTAACAGTGTTTTAAGAATCAGGCTTAAAAGACATAATCATAGGCAAGGAAATTCTGTGGGGGAAAAAAGGTACATTATTATTATATTTTTGTGATTAGTCAGTTACTATCATGTGGTGAAAGAGGTTTATATATAGACAGTAGGAAGAATGATGCCATTAACATGAAAATTCAAATTCACTTCATCAATTACTAAAAGATTAGATGTTATCAAATGCCTTAATATATTCTTGATCTTTTATGAAAACAATTACTGAAAAAGAAAAGGTCTTGAGGCCAATTATTAACATTTGGAAAATATAATATGTAGTGTGAAGGACAGCTGTGCATTCACTCACACTTTATTTTCCTAAAGAGATTATTAGAACTTGTATCTGTTCCTTCTCTCATTTTGTCTGAAAGTACAACTTCCTATTGACTACAGGAAATTCAAAAAATGCACTATGTGCTGAAGACATGCTGTTAAAGTGAAATCTTACTTTTTTCCAGAAATCAACATGCCATTGTAGTTTTTTTAAGTACACTATTTTTACTCATACTAAATCTAAAACAGTTTGTCCTTTTTTAAGTTTAAATTCAAATGCCTCAGGATAAAACCTGCTCTTCTGTGTTCTTCCTGGTAAAAGAGGGCAAGGATTGAATGTTGTTAGAATCTCTTAAGAGAAAGCCTTGCTATGAACCAAGAATTAGATTCTCATTTACCAAATACTGCTGAGCATTACCGGGGCACTTGGTACAACGTTATGTGCTCTCCTAAGTTCCGTCAAGTTTCAGCTTTTCCCCCAAAACTTCCTCGTTTTTGGTTTTGACCCGCATGGTTTTGTTTTCTGTTTCTTCCTGAAGCTGCTTCTCCACTCATGTTCTAGTGATGTCACGTAGGATCTGCCTTTTGACTGAAGCATTCGTACGACACAAAATGCTCAGAAGTTGAAAAGCATGAAAGGGAAAGAGAGAAAAGAAACAGAACCTGATTATTTAACATGCTAGCTACCCAGTATATTCTAAAGAATGTAGTTCGTTATACCAACCAATATTCCAAGCCATCTCTGTGTGTGTGTGTGTGTGTGTGTGTGTGTGTGTGTTTGGTGGGGGTGCTAAGAGCTGAAGAAACATAAACATTTTGTGAGTATTCAAAATGCTTGAAGAATAAACATTTAGAGAAATTACAGGAAATTTCATTGAACACAGATAAATGTGTTGTTGCTTTAACACTAAGAAGGCCAGTGATGTGCACTTATACTGAGAAAATCAGTGTTAAGATTTGTACATTAATTATTTGGAATCTCTAGAACTTAGAAGGAGAGATTTCAGGATTTATTTTAGATAAAGTCTCCAGGTTTACCTCTTGAAAAAATAGGAATGACTGTTCTAAATACAAACAATATGCTGTAACAAATAATACTTGGTAGTTAAGTGATTGAAACCACTACATATAATGAGATTGGGAGATAGGATATGTAGAAATACTCTATTCTACTCTGTTGCGATTAGGTAGTTAAAATTAACTTCTGCATAAAACCCTTTTTGCCTAACTTTCAGGACTCATTATAATCTAATTCTACATTCTTTAATTTTATCATTGCTATCACAGCATATAAGCTGTGTCTCAGGTAAGCTAGAAAATTCCAAACTACTGCTTGGAATTTTCAGCATATTTCTGGACTCCTCTCTTGCTTCCAATGTATAACAATTCACTCTCCTTACGTAACCTGACCTCCTTGAACCAAACCTTTCTCAGCTGCTGCATTTTCCTCCAAACGATTGTCCAGTAAAATTGGTGACTATGAAAGCAAACACTTGTTTAGACTGCCTGGGTTTGAATCTCTGAAGGTGTAACCTTGGGAATGTCACTTATTTACCTGCCCCGTGCCTCAGTTTCCCCTTGCATAAAACTAGGGTGATAGTAGAATTTACCTCATGGAAGTGGTATCTAGATTAAATATTCCCTCAGTGATTATGGCTTGGTATGAAGTCTGCTATATAGTAAGTGCTAAGTATGTTTTATTATTTTGTTTTTATAACTAAAACTACTACTGTTATTATCAGTAACATAGAATGTGTTAAGTATTATCCTGTAATCATAACGCATGTTAAGTTTGCAAAGATTCTTTTTCTAACATTTGTCTTTATTTTGCATACAGCATCTAGCTTAGTGCAGGTGTGGTTGATACATACTTGCCAACTGAATGCTTGATGAAACGAAGCCTGCAAAAGATAGTAGCAATAATCTGAATTTGGAATAAAATGTACGTTGTGGCAGGAAGGGAACATTCATCAGAAGTCGGAAGACATACTAGTTATGCTCCTAGCTCTGCTGGTCTCTAGCTGCAGGTTCTGAGCAAAGCTACCTGTTGTCTTTTTGAGGACCAGTTTGTCTGCCAGCATATGGGAGGTCGGGCAAGAGGGGAGCCATGGCTGATGTGTTCCCCATCATGTTACCACGAGCTAGCTCAACACCTCCTTCTGGTCTCTAGGGGATGCCCAAAGAGAATGGAGAAAAGGATAGGAAATGAAAACATATCAATGATTTCTTCTACCTCTTTTTAAAAAATGCATAGGGAACTCTTCACAGGACTTGCACAAATTATAATGGTGGAATTATTCATGGTAATAAACCTAGATGAGATAATTAGTTTGTGGATGAATGAGTTTGATGTTGTTCTCTTTCCTATTAGTATTTAGAAAATAAAGGCAGTTGTTTTTTCTTTTTTTTTTTTTATTAGATAAAGAGAGCCTGCTTCTATTTTGCATGGCTTTGCTATTAAAAGTGAATTGTTTGAAGGTTTAGATTAAAAAAAAGATTAAAGGAGATTTGATGGTTATGTGTTATTAAGTGGTTATCTTGATACTTGATAATCTCTCAATATAAGGTAAATGGTGTAAGATTGAGGTAGTTTCAGTAATCACCTGCCTCTCAAACACCACTAATGAGAGCATGAAGAAATGACCAAAAAAAACAAGCAAGGCAAATCCAGGGAGTGTAATAGGGTTGGTTGTCACAGGTTTTTATGTTCTCATTTGTGTTACTGTCTTTTGATTGAAACAGGTTTGAGACCAAGGACCATCATTTTCCCTAATTCTCCCGAGGAAATGCATTGTGTATCCTGGACAATGTGATTTCCTGACCTTTGAGGAGAATAGAAAGTATAGAACCTGAATACCCTGAAGGCAACTGAAACCTGGAGTCTGTTTTTAAAGGCCAAGTTCACTCTCGGCGTTGGTATGGTTTTCTTTTCCTCTTTTGAAGGGGAATGAATTCCATACCTAATGAATAGTTTCAAGGAAAGTTGTTAATCAGGTACTCCAAAGTGACCACCCTGGATTCTTCTTTTATTACACAGGGGATGTGATGGAATGAGAAAGCGGCATAGTTGTATTTGATAAAAGGAAATACCTTTTTTCCTCTCCCCACCCACTATGTAATCCTCTGGAATTTAGTTGATGCAGGGAAATCACTGCAGCACAAGGGTTTGAAAATGTGAAGTTGTGTGAATACCATTCGTAGCCACAATAACTACATTAAAAATCACAAAGTATATCAGTCATCATATTTCAGGGCCAGCGTTTTCCCCGAAAGGGGTTTGGAAAGATTTTTCCTTCTTTATTCTCACCATTCTTACCACAATGCACTGCACAAAGGGCAGCGTGACTATTATCAGCATCATTTCCTGTTCTTTCCCGAGTTATCAAGTATCATTCTGCTGCGCTAAGATGGGAGTCTAGTTCAAAATCAGAGGAAGAACTTGAACTAAATATGACAGAGGGGCTAAAAAGAAGTGCAGATATAACAGAATGTTATTAAAATGGCCAAATGTTGTTCCTCAACCTTTTCCCACTCGAAAACTGTGCACTGCTTTACAGAGAAAACAGTGGTTTGGAACAACAGTGCCATCCAGATATTGCTTTATTTTCTAAATTAACTGACCTAGTTTAACAACACTATTAAAGAACAGGGAAGCGTACTTTCTTAGAGGTTTAGTTATTTCCAAAGAAATGCTATACTCCTATTACCAGTACGGTATGTACTGCAAGTTACTTTTGTTATATTTTTATAAGGTGATTCCGGTTTAAATGTTTTAAAGTACAGCTCTTCTTCCCAACTCTGATTGTTTTGTCGTTATTATATTTCAAAGCAGTGAGTCCTAAGGAGTGCTCTCCAGTGATACATGAGAAAAGTGCCCTGTGGTCACCTGTGTCGGGAAGTAATGAAAGTCCCTTCCCCTGCAGCGACGGCCTTGTATGTGTGTGCACCAGTCTCCCAGGCCTGTGCCGTAAAGCCCCGGGCTGCACTGTGGAGCATTCGCCTCTCAGAGCTATTTGACTGTTCAGGTCCTCCTCTCTCTCTGCTTCCCCTACTTCCACTGATTGATCCAGATGACAAGAGCTGCCTTGAGCTGTTCCAAGGAATAACCACTTTTTGTTCATTGTCACTGAGATTTTATTTTAATTAAAACTATTTGAATAAGACACGGGAAATGAAAGTTTAATGTTACTTTTTTGTATCAATGATCAGGTAAATAATTTACCTGATCATTGAGAATCTGTTTTTTAGCCCACCTTTGAAGGTGAACATTGCTTTTTTTTTTTTTTTTTTTTGGTTAACTCTAGGGATAGATAAATTTAATTCCTTCTGTAAGAATTTTAATAGCTTAGCAGTGCTATTTGCTTAGATGTGTGTATGTGTGTGTGTGTTGTATGTAAAATCATTTGTTTATGTATACACACACACATCTGAGCAAACACCGGTGTTAAGTTAGTTATTGAAACTTTTACAAAATGAGCTACCTTTCTCCAAAACACACACAACATGCTCAACTACTTTAATGATGGAGGGCCTTTCATTACTGCCCTCCTGCCTGCCTCGCTTGTGTTACCGTGCTACCTGAAACCTGCTTTGCACAGCATTCTTCGGCAGCACAAGCAGATACCCATCCTGCCAGCTGGGCACAGATGTGCAGGGGTCTCATTCCACAGAAAGGATGTTGCAGCCAGAAGTGTTTGTATGTCCGATGTGTAGATGGTTAACGGACTTTGAAATCAACAAGGAGTTTAATTTGTTCGGCAATTTTTACCAAAACACATCTCTCTAGGACTAATACACACACATACACACACACACACACACTTAGAGATGATGGATTAGGGACAGGGATAAAAAGAAAAAATAATTAGTAGCATGATAAATCTCCAAAGACGCCTTTTTTTTTTTTTTGCATATACCTGACAGATAGTTGCTTCTCACCAGATACATATATAGATCATTACTGAAAATTACAGCCCCTCTCCTATTCCCTCCTGCATGTTGCTTTGACTGCTAATTCTTACTTATATTAAATGTGAGAGAAAAATGTATCAAAGGAAATACCAGGTTAAAGCTAAACAAAACTACTTCAAAGCCTGATGGCAAATGGGTTTAATTGAAATAATTCACTTCTAATATACCCAATATTAACAAATACATTTATTTTTCAGCTTTTATTAAAAGCATAAAACTAACCCATTTTCTAAATAGTTTAGGTTCCCTCTGCATAAGGAAGCTGAGTATCCTAACCTTCTTTTCCACTTCTTGTTCTTTTCTCATCACTCTTTATCATACTATGTATTTAACTTATTTCTCCAGTCATCTGTCCCTCCCAATTCAAATGTGAGTTTTAGGAAGGCAGAGAAGAGTAGTAGGTGCACAAGAATACTGTTTGAATGAATGAATGATGCTTTGCCACAACTTTGTCAGAATTTGAACCCTAGCTTCAGCACTGCCTAGCTGTGTGACCTGGAACACATTGCTTAACCTCTGTGCCCCGATATCCAATGTCATGGAGTTGTGGAGAGGATGAGAGGATATGATGCGCCTGCCACAGAGTTTGCTTGGTGTTAAATATTTTTCCTCAGTCGAACAACTCTTAAACTGTTTGAGGAAAAATAACCAAACATTTACCATCATCTGTTAAAATCATTTGTTATTGCTTCTGGTTTCTGGCTGAGAACTGTTCCCCCATCCAGCTGCCTGTCACCCCTAGCATTAGAATGGGAAGTCCAACCAGGCACAGACACCTTGCACAAGATGCTTATTATTTCTTTCTTTCTACCTATTTTGTGAGTTCACCATTTTCCTGCAGTTTTCTGTCTCCCCAGTCCTGCTTCTGGAGTGTCGAAATCCCACCTGGCTTTGCTATCAAGTGGGCACTGCCTGACTTCTCAGCAATGACTGCTGTCAAGTCAGAGGGTGCCACCACCCTACCTTGGACCTTGGGGTCCCTTCCCCTGTGTGGCTGGGCAACACCAAAACATAGATACCTTCCAATGGACAGATATGTTTACTTTTTTCACATGATTTGATTCTCACACTGCTGGTCTTGGGAATTAAAAGTATGCTACTTTGACTAAGTCCTGTATATTATAGAAATTGTTTTATTTTTGTATTATGAGTGTTTTTTATAACAGAATCCCCTAACTCGGTTGCTCACTCATTGAGGGCTTGGCTGTGATCTTTCTTCTGTCCACCACAGAGCAGTATTCACATAGAATGGACACTCGAATACTCACAGAATGGTGGGGAAGTACAGGTGATACAAAGGATCCACAGCCATCTCTCATGACAAATGAGATATAGGAAGCTTTTGCACCTTTAACTTTTAAATATCTTTGCATTTGTTCTCCCTTGATAGTGTTTCAGTTTAAAGAGCAGCAATTGGTTAACTTGTCTAATCAATATACTTTGTATCAATAGAAGATATGCACTTATATATAGGTGGCTTTTTGTGCCTTCTGGTGATACTCTACATTCTATTCGGGGAAAGCCTGCAGAAAAGGCTTCTTTTTTATAACATCTTTTGTAGTTTGTATCAATCCTTTCTTAATATATTGTGTATGTGTCTGTGTGTATGTGATTTTGTTCATTTGCAAATAAAACAATAGTGCTACAGCATTTCTATGGAACTGAAATTGCTGATGTGAGGGGAAGCAGCGGAGCAGCTGACTTCGTGTCTTCATGCCGCCCCCGTACGTGGGTTGAGAAGGCGCAGCTGACAGCGCTCAGTGTGCTCCCACCATCCTTCGCCACTCTGGAGTGTGGACTTCTGACCTTCTTAGTAGGCTTTGTATCTGGTCACCGTGTTAAATCCAGCAATGTATTCCTTTCCACCTAAATTGTCTTCCCTGTGCGAGGGGTAGAGAGGAATTTGCAGTGCCTGAACCTGAAACGGTATTATCTTATCTGAGCAAATCCAGTCCTACAGAGACAGTGAGTCACAACCCCTCAGCTGGGAAGCCGGAAACTGGGACTGTGTCAAGGAGGGCAATGCCCGGAGAGTGACTCAGTGATGCTGAGGGCGTCAGTGAGTCGACCAGCAGCCATAAAGGTTATCCCCCCGTGGCCCATCCTGGCCCCATAGAGCATTCAGCAGACAGATGGAGTTTGCATCCGCAGAGTGTGCTCTGCTTGTAATCCTGGTCTAGTTGTAGCTGTAGAAACTACTCAGGAGACCATACTACCCATTGCTATTTGTGTTTCCCCAAATCAAAGCACTTATTATTATGTATTTAATGGGAAAAGCTCACTGATATTTCACATGTAGGGCTGGAGGCAGACTGTAGACAACCATGGAGAAACTGGTACTTCATCCGTGCTTGGGTGCCTTCCCTCCACTCAGAGGAGGAGGCTCTGGTTGGAAGAAAGGGTGGCGATATGGGTGGGAGTGGTGACGTCAGCTGTATAGCTCTCTAGACAGAGTGCATGACCCAGCAGCGCTTCCAATAGGAACTGTTAATTGCTATTAACAGTTACTCATTTCGTGAACAATATGCAGGAGAACCAAATTACAGATGAGGAAACAGAGACCCCAAAGAGATGATGGAACTTGCCCAAGTGGCGAGCTGGCATTGGGATGTAGTGCAGGGCCCTTTGCCACATATTTCACGTGTGGCCAGGGGACAAGAGTTTCATTTAATTTGGTAAAGAAAAACCTAGAAATTCCTGAGCCTTAAAGTGCATTTTAAACTCTCACCATGTTTTACGCATTGTTAACTGTGCCTCCTGATGCCCTGCAGGGAGCTTGTCACACTTTCTCCCACCCATCCTGTCACTTACCCAAACTTGAAGCTTAGTGTCACCTTGACCAGTTTCCTCCCCCTTATCTATCCTCCCTCTCAAGTTCTGTTGGCTCTGGCACCTGAGGACCACAGGCATCTATCCTTTCCTTTCTGGTCTTTAGCCTACTTCCTAACCAGGCCCCCTGCTCTTCGCTAACGCCATCGTCGGCCAGAGGTGCCTTAAAGCACAGCAAGGCCGCTGTCCTCTCTCCAGTCTAAAATCATTTTGCACATTAGCAGAGCCATGAAGATATTACCAAACATTTTCCCATACATTACATTCAGAGGAACTCCGGTAAGAATGTATTGCTGCCTCAATTTTATAAATAAAATAATTGTAGCCTAAAAGCGCTTAACTAAATTACTAGCCCACCATGACAGTGCTAGTAAATTCATAGAACTATTGTTTTTCTCTAAACATTTACTGATACCCACTGTCTGCCACCTAGATTCCTGCCTTGGCCTTCATGTTTTCTCAGTAATCCCAAGTTCTTATTTGATGTTTTCTCATTATACCATATACTTAAAGAGTTATACAAGTAACTTAGCTGTTCTTGAGTCGCTGGACATTTGCTTCTGATATTTTCTATGTCTTCGTCAGCAGGCAAACTTCTATTCACTCCCCAAGATCTAGATTGTGCCTCCTCCACCATGCAGGCCTACTTGATTTCACTGAAATAAATGGGACTCCATTTACTTCCTGCTTCAGGGTAACAGTGCGTTCCATTTGGAGGTCTCATACCAGCCTAATGCAGAGAATTGTTCTTCCCTGGAATGTTTCTTCCTCCCCCCCTACTGCCTGACAGAATGCCTCTCACCCTGCTTTATGCTAACAGTACGCCTTGTATCTCAAGAGGATTTTATAGCACAGGTCATATTTTATTCATCTCACTGTCACCTTAGGTGCTGGCCTGCAGTTGGGACTACTGCCTTGACTCGATGAGTGGACTTTAAGACTAGAACTAAGGAACTCAAACATGTGCCTCTCCTCTGAGCCTTTATTCATGGAGCTGAATCAGAGCCTGCCCCCTGCAGCCCAGCCTCACAGCCTTTCTGATGCCTCCCTTAGCTGTAGGGGACATCTGTCAGGTAGCAGAGTGAGTTTGTCCCTCTCTCTCTCCTTCTAGAATTCAAGCTTCTGGTGGCAGCTTCTAAGCCTTTTTCATTTTTGTGCTCCCTAAAGCACCCACCCTATCACTAAGCCCATAGCAGAGGCTTGATAAATGCTTATTAAATAGATTTAGTAAGGACTTTTATCTTTACCTCCAACTTAAATTTTTAGCATGGAAACAGAAACCTTTTTTTTTTTTTTTTTTTTACAAAAAAGGAAAAAGGAAACCTACAGGAACGGTGTATCTGATTTTTAAGCAGTTATGTGTAGAAAAAAAAAAACTAAGGTATGTCTACGGGTGCCGATTAATAAGTCAGTGTAATGTCCAGGCAGACGATCCCGGCAGTTACTGTATTTCATCGTGTTGATGATGCAGGCGTGTTGGGTTCATTTGTTTTAGAATTTAAAAAGAAATGGCGTGCTGTGGTTAAGAGAGCCAAGCTTTTGTGGGCAGACAGGATGGGGTTAGAACGCTAGTTTGCGCAGAGGGCTGGGTGGGAAGGGCTCTGTCAGCCTGGCTTCCTCACCAGGTAGGTGAAGGTACTGTATAGCATACCCTACTGGGTTGCTGTGGAGATTGAGTCCGCGGTGTCGGTAAAGTGCTTACACTTAACAAATTCTCAATAAATATCACTAGTATGTTATTAGAAACACTGACACTTTACTGAATTTGTGTGCTTTACTCATGTGCTTGAAAATTAGAACAGTTTGTTTCGTTTCTGAAATGCCAGGGTGATGATGTCTATATGCAGGGGAACGTTTCATATTGTGGAAGCCTATGGAAGAACACTTGTTTTCTTTAATTTATCAACAAGCCATAAGCCATTTAAGTACAGAAAATAGGTGATTGTGGCTAGTGGATTAGTTATATGCTTTTGGTTGCAAATAACTGAGACCTCTCTGAAGCTGGGTCCAGTAATAAGGAAAACTATTAATTCACAGAGCAAGAAGTTCAGAGGTAGGTCAAGCCATAACTTTTCACATCTTTCTGTTTCATCATTTTTCCATTCTCAGTGTCAGCTTGTCCTGAGGCTTTGCCCCTGGTTTCAGAATGGCTGTTTAGGACTCATGCTTCCTGGGTCATACTCAGTGGGAGAGAGGGAGAAAGAAGTGACAGAGAGAGAGGGAGGGAGGGAGAGAGAAAGAGAAACATCGATGAGACAGAGAAGCATTGATCCTTTGCCTCCTGAGTGTGCCCTGACCTGGGATCAAACCCAAAACCTTTTGGTGCGAGGGACAATGCTCCAACCTACTGAGCCACCCTGCCAGAGCAGAGAATTCTTGTGAGAGTTTACTTGAGCCAAAAATGGGCAATTGCTGAGGAACAAGATATCAAATGCTCCAGAGAATGACAGTTTTGCAGCTTCTATTATACATTTGAAATTAAGGAAGGAAGGTAAGGAAGATTGCCTACATGTAAGTAGACTAAAGCACTGCTGAGACTGAGTCACAAGATAGCTAAAGTTAGGAGCTCTTTGTTTATGCTTATCTTACAGGCATTAACCTAGGGGCACAAGAACAATGGACAGGGCTTGCTTAAGGCAAAGAATCCTTTTACTGAAAAAATTATATGGCTGGGCATTCCTATCCACCGTGACCTGCCCAGTTAGGAATTTGTGGTCAGATCACCCTGTGAGGTTACTTGTCTTTTTTGTCCACAGTGTTGTTTTTTAATGAAGCTCTTTCTTTGCTAGGGCTTCTTGAAAATGGGGTGGATTTTTACTCTTTCATGTTTCTCTAATGCCTGACCAGTATCTAGCATAGCCTAGGTGCTCGATAAATATATTTTGAATGAATGCCACCAAACAGTGTCTTGTCAGCCTATTTTTTTTCTTTTTTCTCACTAAATTACACTTTTGGTTTGTAGAAAAGAGGTTTTGTACTAGTCTCTTATTTTGTTCATGTGTCTTTTCTTACAGTTTAAATGCAGGAAAATTGTAAAGTCTTCAGGAACAGCTACTGTTTTCTTGCCTCAATTTTTTATTCCCATTTCCTTCTGTTATTTTAGGACTCAACTTAGAATTTACCTTCTCTGGGCTTTACTTCACTCAAGGCTGGTCCCTTGTCTGGGTGGCCCTAAGCACCCTGGTCACACAGTCATCACTAGTCTGTTTTTCTAATCTGTCTCTCCACCGAGCTCAACAGTAGATTGAGTCTAGTCTGAGATGCCCATTGCTTAACACAGGACTTTGCGTAGTGGGTACCAGAGCTATTTTTCCAAATGAATGAATGAGAATGCGTGTATTGGCTTTGTATGATATTTTCCAGGTATCTAAATCGCTCCAGGAAAAGCACTCAGTACACAGTTGGAATTTAATTGTCTTCAGTGTAGCATATGCATCCTTCAAAGGATGCAAAAGAGTAGATTGCTCAAAACAGTCTACTATTTAGTGATCTTATCGTTGGGGTGCACATTGGACATTGCATACAAGTGCCTATATAGGGAGGAGAATGGGGCTGAGACCCTTTGCCACTTGCTCATTATGCTCTGACTGCCGCCGAGGGGGCCTTTGGCCGTGCATGTAAGAAGAAAATGTGAAAATGTTATAATTAAATTTCTGTTCAGATTTTTCTCTCTACTTTTATCTATATTTTATATATGTAATTGACATCAGTTCAGTGGCATTAATTTATAAATACATGAATAAGTTATGCAGTGAGGGGCAAATGTAGATTTACAGTTGTGAGTACACAAAACAGTATATTTTTGTTTTATTATTTATTAATTACTGTGCTATTTTCCATACGAACAACTGTAAGTCTACTTTTGTCCCTGGAAGTTAAAAGCATTGCACTGATGAAGATATGTGATTAACGCAGTTATGGAGAACTTTGACTGAACTTACAATTCCAATGTCATGGTAGTTTCCACGTTGATTTGCAGCTTTTTCTTGATGCCATTTTCAGATGCCTTAAGAAAGGGGTGATTGAGCCCAGGATAATGACATCCTGGGGGTCCTGCATGCCACATGTGTGTATATGTGTGCATATGTAAATCGTGTGTATACCCATTATTCATGTGCATATGCTGAAGAATAGAGCCGGATGGACTGTCTTCAGGCTTGGTTCCAATCCCCCGCAAGGCCTTCCGTTTTGGAAAGGCCGATGAATTTTAAGATTCAATAGCCAGCTCTCCTTTCAAATGAGTGTTTTATGACGAGTCTTCTTTTCCTCATCCATTGGCATCCTATTACCCTTTAGATGTGAAGCAACTACTTCATTTGTTCCCAGCCTCTGGGATTTGCTGCTCACAAATGCATGGTAGTTTTCTAATCACAACATGGACAGGTGTACTTGGAGTCAGGATATCGTGTGATTGGAATCATTCGTGATTGAGGCCAAATCATTAACCACTCCGAGCTTCAGTTTCTTTCCCAATAAGATGAAAATTATATGAATTAATTTGCAGATTTTTTATAGGAAATAAGAACATGTGAAAGTAGCTGGCATGGTACTAAGTAGACACTGTTTATAGAATTTTTGAGTTTTGAACATGCTGACGGCAGATTCCTTTCTCATGTGTATTTGCAGTAGTGAAATCACAGCTGCAGAAGTTTGTTCCGTATCTATATTTTACTAGTTAAAATGTGACTATTTGTTTGGATGGTTGGCCAATGGGCTAATCTGTTTTCTGAGGAAATAGCAACCTCCTATCCCTTTTTGCTCTGCTTTAAGGACCAAGCAACACATTATTTAGTAATGATACAATGATAGGGTTTTCATCAGTGCCCAGAATAATGTGAGTCATATGGGTGTTACAGTCTGGAGTGAAAAGCATTTCTGACTTGAGGACATAGGAAAACAACACAAAAATGCCATTTTCTTCAGGGAATATCTGTAGTTTCTAAAAACATGAGAGAGAAAAAAGCATCCATATAAAGAGATGGCATTCATTGAAATGGTTTAAAGGTACATTTATTGACTAAAAAAGTTTCATACATTTGTGATATTGAGCTAAGTGGGGATCGTCTAAGAAGTATACATTGGAATCACGTTAAAGTATCTACCATGCTGTGCTAAGGATTTCCTTCAGCCTTTATCTGGCAGGCAGGGGTCCCCCAGTCAAGATGACTCCCCAGGAAGATCGTGGCTGTAAATTGAAGTGAAAAGAGACTCAAAGACTAGAAATTGGTCACAAATAATGCCCTGGTCCTAAGTCCTCATTTGGGACGAGACTATTAGAAAAGAGGAAGGACATATAAAGAGATGTTTCCAGTGAGATTGCAAAGCTGTTGTGTAACATGATGGTGTTAGGTAGAAAATAAGATTTTGAAATTCTAAACAAAGCTTCTGTAAACAACAAGGAAAGCCAAATCCTTGAGCATTTTGATTAGTTGAAGCGTTCATGATCATCACGTAGAGCTCGTGGTTTCCACCCATGGGACACAATTGTTAAAGCCAATACACGACTTTGGAATCACTTCCCAGCTTTACTCTGGACACATATACCATCCTTCCCTTACGCTGTTGTTTGAAGAATTAGATGTATCAATATGGCCTTTGTTTTTCATATTAAAATAAAAAAAAAATGATGTACTTCCTATGCTGGAGAGGCCCTTAGAAGCTTAGGTGAGAATCAGGTGCCAGATGTTATGCGAGCGGCTCAAGCTCATTCCACCTGCAGAGGAGAGGCCTTCACCATCGTGCTCAGCCCAGGCTCCCCACCCACAGGTCCTCCTGCGCCTCCATGCTGCCTGGTCTACACCTGCCCCACGGGCCCAGATCCTTCTTCTTACAAGTTCTTAGTGTTTCCTTTTGTTGTTATTTCCAGACAGCTTGCTGAAATTCACAGAACTCTGGTGATGCTTGTTATACCGTTTTGTCTTTAGAAAGCACCATGGGTTAAAGGTGCTGTGCTGGGTTCTCTGTAAAGCCAGGTAAAGGTGTGCAAACCTTAGCTTCTAACTCTGCCTTATGTCTCATGCTTTGAGGTTTATATCCTGAGGCCATTGGCGTAAATGTTTAACTATCAATTTTCTCCCATAAATTCTCCAGTCTCACTTAGAGGGTGTTTTGTTTTGCATATAATTCTGGCTAATAGTTTTGGCTCTACAGTAGAGGGGAAGGACATTCACATGTTGCTTGTCTTTTGCAAGGAGCTCTATGTGGACTTTTAAATTATATATGTAACCTTCTTTTTGAGAAGGAGTCATTATATACCTTAGTTTACAGGTGAGAAAGCTGGATGCTGACTAGTCTAGCTAGTAAAAGGTAAGGCCATAACTAGAATTCCTCTCTTGTCCGGTCTGTGAAATAAGTGATTTCCCATTAAGAAGTGACATCGTCTTATCAACATAGACAAACCAAAAGGCATTCTGAGAAAAGCACTGAGGGTATAAAAAGGCCTCAGTTGTTATCATATGAGAGTCAGTTGAGGAAACTGGAGATGTTTAGAAGAAAGTAACAGTTATTTACGTGCAACTTAATCAAAAATGTTAAGACATCTGAGGTGTTATCCAATAAAAGAAGAATCCAACGATAGATAGATCCAAAGACAGCAGTAACTCGGTTTTGGAGTAAACAGTCACTGTTTGGCTCACAGAGCCCTCGCAGGAGGCTTGGGCCAGCTCTCTGGCACTGTTCCTTCGTTGGGAGATTGCACAAGGACCATATCTCAAGTGTTTCTGGTTTTACTGTTTCTGTCCCTGAATTTCATTCCAAGGTGAATCTGATACAAAATGACAGTATGTTATGTAGATTAACCAGAATTTCTCTGAAGCAACAAGGATAAGGAACCCCTCCCCAGGAAAATACGCCAAGGCCCCTCCCTGGAATACGGTGCATGGGGTTGGTCATCTTAATTTGAAAACCTCTGGGGTAACTAATTTCCAATTTTCCTTTCCATGGAAAGATTTTGAGTTTAGAGCAAGGACAATTTGTGTGATTGACTCGTGATTCATACATGACTGTTGGGGGCCCTCTTCACACATATCCTTGTATATAGGTTTGTATATACTTGGGCTGAAGACATATCCATTATCTTAATAACCAGTCAGTCCAACTCAGTATATTTACAGTTGTCCCCCTTTATCTGTGTGTTTGTTTTACTTGGTTTTAGTTACCTGTGGTCAGCCATCGTCCACAAATATAAAAGGGAAAATTGTAGAAATAAACAATTCATAAGTTTGAAAGCATGTTCTGACCAGCATGATGAAATCCAGGACTAGGACGTGACTCCAAAGTATCTCCCTGCTGGAGAGCTCTCTGCCCATCAGTCACTTCGTAGCGATATTGGTTATCAGGCCGACTCAGGTTGTTGCAGAGTGTGTGTTCAAGTCACCCTTACTTTACTGACTAATGGCCCCAAAGTCCAAGCATAGGGAGGCTGGCAATTCATATATGCCAAGGGCAGCTGTAAAGTGCTTCCTTTAAGTGAAAAGGTATGTTATATATTTAAAAAAAAAAACAGTATATAGAGGGTTTTGCACTAGCTAATCACAGTTTCAGGCATCCACTTGGGATCTTAGAATGTTTCCCCCGTGGGTAAGGGGAACTATTCCATTGCTAATTCAATTCATGCTTCACTCCACCCCACCCCACTCTAAAGTTACTTGAGCTGCTTGAGATACTAATTAAGTCAATAAAGTGAAATAGATCAAAACAAAATCTTATGCTATTTTCAGGATTTTAAGGAAGTATCTTGAAACATCCTATCTGCACACAATAATCCTTTTCTTATAAAAATCTTAAATCTTGTTCAATTGAAAGGCATACTTATAAGGAAATTGACTTAAATTTACAGGCTCAATTTTTCTTAACAGACTGCTTTTGGAAAGAAAGTAAGAACAGAGAATAAAGGACAGATATTGTTTAATAAAGTGTTAGCAGAGTCACATGCTCAGATTATCATGTGCTTTGACACAGAATACTCTAGAGCAGACTGACTACATTGTCATGTCATTTGTATGATGGTCTGTGTCATACATGAAATCTATTCAATCCAGAAAATGTCTAGGAAACAATAGTATGTTCAAACATGTTTTCTACTGAGTGTTGTCCACTGACCTTTTACATACTGTAGATATTTTAGAAATACTAGCAACCAAACAGATGTCCACTCATTACCTCTTGTTAAGCTGATGAGAATGCAGTTAATTTTCCCTCGATTTGAACACAAAGATATTAATTAGTTAACTTACTGCTTATTTTATTACTTTACCTACTTAAAAAATGTCAAATGTTTAAAGATGATGCGGAGAGTAGAATGTTGCATTGAACAAAGAGAATAAAACTAAAAATACTCCAGTGACCTGAACTGGAAACAAGTTATAAAAATGTACATTTCCATTTGCACAAAAGTTACCATGGCATTAGCTTTCCTTTTGTGTTTGCTGGTGATTTAATTTAGTAGTTTTAGAAGAAGTGTCTATTGCTGTATTTAAAAATTCTAATAACAGCAATTGGTCAAGAAGTTGGCAAGTACATGGGCTATTTGTAGAGAACTTGTGAAACTGACAAGTGATTGGCATGTAAACAACCCCACTGTGCCCTTATATTCCCTTCTGTGATGCTAGACTATAGATGCTAAGTAAGCCTCAGGAAGTCACCACCATCCAGTTTTTATTAAGTGGTTGGCTTTGGGGATGTAAACAATATTGTGCATTGGCTGCTTAAATGCACCAGGTTCTGTGTTTTCACACCACCCTTCCTCAATGTGGCGGAATACCTGTGACAAGAACAAATGGAACCTTTCTTTTAATATGTTTAACAGAATTTAAACTCTGAAAAGGAAAGCAAATTGCACATTTCATCAGGTAGATTGACACCATCTGCAAATGAATGAAAGTGATAGCATTTCTAACTTGCAATTTTCTATTTATGACGTGCTGGTGTCATCGTGAACTGGCCCTTTCTATTAATACATAGGTATTAATGCTTGGCTGTGTACACACAGCATTGTGGTTCTGTGCAATCCAAAACTCTTACAATTGACCTTGAAGTGATTTAGTGTTAATGTTTGGATTTTCAGAGTGTTAATTTTTCCCTCTCTTATACCAAGGCTTTTCTCCTGCTCCTTTACAAGTAGCGTTGTTTCATAGCTTGCTTGCTTGCTTTCTTTCTTTCTTTCTTTTTACCACTTTTAGTTTAAAGTCTATTGGCTGATATAGCTACTCCTGTTGTTTTTTTGGTTGCCACTTAAGGTTAAAGTATGCCTCTCATAGGCAGTACTTTGTTGGATTTTTTTTAAGTCTATTCCATTCTGTGTCTTTTAAATGAAGAATTTAATCCATTTATATTTAAAGTAATGATTGATAAATGAGGATTTCCTATTGATATTTGTTCATTGTTTTCTGGTTGTTTTGTAGATCCAGTGTTCTTTGGTTCTTATTCTTCTGTGTTTGCGCGCGCGTGTGTGTGTGTTTTGATATCTTTTGCTGTCAGTATGCCTTGACTTCATCATTTCCTTTGCACAATTACTAGAAGTTTCTTCCTGGTAGTTACCATAAGGTTTATCTGAGTAAATTAATAATGTAACTCCTTATTTTAAACTGATGACTTAAATTCAATAGAACTTGTATACTTCACATGTTTATTTGTCCCCCTCACATTTTAGATTATTGCTGTTAAAATTAACATATTTTCATATTGTGTACTTAATAACAGATTATTGTATTTACAGTTATTTTTGCCACATTTATTTTTTAAACTTTTAGACTAGAGTTGTGAGTCATGCACCACTGTTACCGTATTGCAGAATCTAACTCTCACTATACATTTGCCATTATGTGTGGGATTTATGCTGTCTTTTTTATGACATCAATTAACGTTCTTTTACTGTTACTCAAACTGCTCCCTTTAGCATTTCTTATGAGGCAGGTCTGATGTTAATGAATTCCCTTAGCCTTTGTTGGTCTGGGAAGGTTTTTATTCTTATCTAGAGGACAGCTTTGCCTGGTATGGAATTCTTAGTTGACAGTTATTTTCTTTATGGGGATTGATTCCCTTTTATATAACCCCTCTCCTTTCTCCTGCTGCTGTTAAAATTCTTCCTTTGTCTTTGACATGTGAAAATTTAATTATAATGTGACTCAATGTACCTATATTTAGGTTCAACCTATTGGGATCCTTTTGGCCTCATGGATCTGGCTGTTCATTTTTCTGCCTGAGTTTGGAGAGTTTTCAGGAATCATTGCTTTAAATGTACTTTCTGTCCCCTTTTCTCTCTGTTCTGGAATTCCCACAATGTGAATTGTTCCTTTGCATTGTGTCCCATAACTTCTGTAGGCTTTTTTCACTCTTTTTCATTCTTCTTTTTTCCTTTTGCTCCTTGGTATGGGTAATTTACAATGTTCTATCCTCCAGGTTGCTGATTCTGTCTTCTGTGTGGTTGAATCTACTTTTGAAACTCTGTTTCATTCTTCAGTTCAATTGTGTTTTCTTTTTCCAAATCTAGGGTTTCTGTTGCTGTTGTCTGATGGTTGCTATTTCCTTGTAAAATGTCTCATGTTGTTCATGCATTGTGTTTCTAATTTTATTTTGTTGTCTATGTTTTTCGTAGTTCAAAAAACTTTTCTAAAAGGATTATTCTGACAGTTCATAGATCTCTGTTTATACAGCATCAGCTATTGGAGCTTTGTTAATTTCCTTTAGTAATGTCATATTTACCTTATTATTTTTGTTTTGTTTTGTTTGTGTGATCCTTGAATCCTTACATTGTTACCTGCATATTTGAATGATGGGGCTCCTCTTCCAGACCTTATAGCTTTACTTTGGCACAAATAGTTTTCTACTAGTTAGTTTAATTTGGGTCTATGGATGTGACTGCTAGTTATGCCTTTGGGCAAGTGGGACCTACTTTTATGGTCTATTTTGGGTGAGGTAACTGTTGCAGCTCTGAGTGAGGATAGGGATGAGGGATGTGCAATTGGCTGAGAACAGTTGCATAGGAGTGCTGGCTTGGTTTCCTACCTGAAAGAGGCTGTAAGGATGGATTCCGCTGTTGCCTGATACGCTGGTCGGGCTTACTAGATGGTTGAGACTGAGTGCTATATTAAGTATTAGATGGGGCTGTGAATTAGCTTCCCTACCCTAAAATGTCTGCGGGCCTAAATCCAGCTGGAGTATGCATTACATTCCTGGTAGGTAAGGCCACCGGTTTTGCTCTGCAGATGCCATAAACCATGGGCTCTTCTCTCTGTTCAAGCGCCACTGCATATAGGGCTGTTGAATGGGCTCCACAGCCTCCTGGGTGCTCTCAGTAGGCTCCCTGGCCAGACAGATTGAAGGCTGTATTTAGCAATGAGCAACACTATGAATTAGAGTCTCTGCCAGGTGCTGAGGGCGAAGCACTCTGAAACTGGCAAAACTCTGTTTCTTGTCTTAAGTCAAGTTGACCTGCACTCCCAGTTCCCTGAATGACCAAGGCCACTGACTTTGCTCTTGGGGGGCTATCAGCTCTGCCCCACCACCCTCTCTGTGCAGCTTGGCTCAAACACTGCTGGGCTACACGGCTTCTAGGAGTTGTCACCAGTCTACTGTCATAGTTAGGGGCTGAGAAGGAGCCTCCATGGCTGGCAGGGCTATGACTCAGCACCTTCCTATAGCATGGACAAACCAGGCTATAGGTCCAGCAAAACTCCTCCTTTGAGGACCCAAATCAGGGAGATATGCACCCTGCTGAGTTCCCTAGTGAGAGTGTGCCCCTGACCTGATTTTTCAGATGAGCAGAGCTGCTGGTTGGGATTACTACTTGGGCACTGCAGGTACGAACTTAGTCTGTTGAGATCTGCAGGCTGGCTTCTGTGGGGCTACCCTCTTTTCCGACACCGTCAGCTTTGCTGTGTTGGGCTCTGCCGATTCCATTGCAATCCCTGTGGTGCAAAACCAGAGTAGGGGCCCCTATGAAGCGCCCCTCAATGCTGGGGGAGCCTGGTTGTCCCTCGGGGTTCTCTTTTCCCACCAGAGGAACCAAAGGCTCAGATCGACCTCTCTGTGTGGGACTGCCCTGATTGTGGAGGTGCACTTTAATGTGTAGCTGCTTCTCTTACCCTTCCAATCCAGTCTGTCTCAGCTCTGGGTGCAGGGGGAGACTTCAGCTTCATCCCTGAGCCCTGCAGTTCTCTCAATGTTGTCTCATTCTTGAATATGTTTTTGTCCTTATGAGGGGGGGGCAAGGTCAAGAATGACCTATGTCTCCTCGTGGTGACATCATTCTAACAAGTTGTTTTCTTAATTTATATATTGTATCTTACTGTACTTCTTAGTCCTCACATTTAAAAAAAATCTTTATTTCGGCTTTCTTTGATAAAATATTTTATACTAATACAATAGAGTGCTATCATCAATAAAGATTCTTTTAAAATGGTTCACATTTTTAGTAATAAATTCAAAATTAAAGGATGAATCTGAAGTGAAACGTGTGTATTCTGAATTTTTTTAGTTTGGAAGAAATTCTGTTTATAATCATTTTCTATGTCTAAAATGTTCTAAGGATTGCCTCAGTGTTTGGAGGCAAAATGTTCTTAATTTTTTTCCTCTTCAACTTGAATGCTAAGAACTTGGATGCTATCAATGAGCTATTTGCCAGCAGATGACAATTTATTCCAGATCCAAGAGAAACCGAGCACAGTAAAATCTGTGTTTGCTAACCAGCAAAATCTGGAAAATCACATTTTTGAGATTCCCCAGGCAAATGGTCAATCTAATAAATGTCAATAAGGCCAACTGAAATAGGGCAGGGTGACTGTGGTAGAATCCAATTAATGTTACCAGAAATGTATTATGTATTCTTGCTGCTGATTAAAAAAAATCCCATAGGATGTTTACAAACAGAAGTTGTTTACCTGTGTAAGACGTGGCCTTTCCATTCCTTTGCCAGGCTGTGAAGGAGAAGTGGGAAGTAAAAAAAAAAAAAAATCAACATAGACTCATTGTATCCTACCTTCATAATACATCTTTTAGTGAAAGATTTTTATATCAGTATATTCCAAATGTTCGTAAATTATTTAGACCTTGGAACATGGTTTTCTGTAAAAACCCACTGTTGTCAATAATGGTTCAGTTCCCAAGCCAGTGCATATATTCTATTTAATCCATACGTCTAAGATACAACACCAATGTTTGCTTGCACGCTGGGTTCTGAAAGCATTTGTGCAGGAGAGAGCTCGGTGATGATGGTTTTTTCTTGGTCTTCTAGGAAGAAAATGGTTCCATGGGAATTTTCTGAAGAAACTGTGTGGTGTTTGTTCCTTCCTTTTGTGTGTTTCGTTCAGGGGTTCCAGAGCCCATCTGTGAACCTGTGTGAAGGCAGGAACCCCAAGTTGTCTCACCTGCTCTTTAACAGGAAAGCCATCAGCTTTAACTGTTGGATGTCAGTTGTTGCATTTGGAGCCCTTCGTTGCTCTGGACTTTTGGATAAGACTCACTAACCTCAACTTTCTAAGTGACCAAATTTTACCAAAAGTTAACAAGATACAGTTAAACAATCATTCATACAGTGTGAAAAAAGACCAGATAAAACAGAAACATCTTGAACTTTGCCAGATATTTAAAGTCTTAGGGCTTAGTTGTGATTTTTAATTTCTTTCTCTCTTGTCCCCCTTCCAAATGCCTCACTGTTATCAAAACTTTATTATTTTTCCAGTAGCTCTTACAGTGGCAGTGGCAGAACCTTTGCTGAAGTGAGGTGGCATCAGGGAAATTGATAATAAATTCTTTGTTTGCAAGTTGGGGATTGCAGTTTAATGCATTGCTTTTCAGCAATGTAAAATTTCTGTTATTCGTTGTAATTTTACATTTCTTTCTGTAGCTGTGTTACACTGTGTAGTATGTTTTCTCCTACTTTCCTACATTCTTATGTGAGTAAGGACTGTATCATTTTCTTTGCTCTGAATTAATTCCAGCTCTTGCCACAATTGTTCTCAGACCTGCCCGGGCAAGCAGGTTAAAGACAACTCACCCAGTGGCTGAATCATAATAGCCATTCTTAAGAGATGGGGCTGTTTCTTAAGAGATATAAACCTCTCCATTGCTCTGAGCAATAAATATGTGTACACTTAAAGAAAAAAAAATTCTTTCTCAAATATTTATATATCAACAATGGTAAAAACAAATTTTATTACCAAAACAGATCTTAAACCATATAATTTGTGGAGGAGCAACTTTCATTTTCTTGTGTGTTGAGTTCAAAGGGTGACCTGGTTTTTAGATGAAAAAACAAGGCAATAGTCTTCAAGAAATTCTGCATCTTATTTGGCCATTTTACCTATTTCACTACATTGAAAATTAATTTCTCTTTTCTTCAATAACTCCATGCTAATTTTCATGACTTCTTTTCACTTAGAAAAAATATATAATATAAAAATAAAATCTATTAAAAAAAACAGAGATTTCCAATATACTTATAGATCTTTTATTTATTTTTTTTTTTTACATTGTTCATTTTACTTTTTTTTTCTTTCCAAGCTCTGTGATGTCATGGTCAAAAATGTGGACTCTTCAGACCCAACAGGGGGAGCCAAGTCCATGTTCTATGGAGGTTGCTTGGCATTATTGCTGTTGCCCATTTGTCAAAAGCTAAAGACTTTCCTAGCCTTGGCTGTGATAACAGAAAATCCTCATCAAAAATATTGCACTATTTTGTACTAATTATTATTTAAGTGTGTAATACCAAATGATTTAATTTATTATGGTCATGCCTAGGAAAGTCTGAAATAAAGGTCACATTTTTCCAGTGTATGATATTTTTATTCAAGGTAGAAGTAATCTTGTAATCTTTTCATAATAAAAATCAATGTAGAAAATATAGGGCATTTTAATGTTCACAAAAATCTTTTAGATGCATTATATTATGATTAGGTTAATAAAGATGGAACATTATCCCACTTTATAAACTAATCAAATTTATAAAATAATTAAGATCACATGACTCTACTATGCATTTTTTAAAACCACATGTGTTGCTTTCTTTAAAATAAAGATTTTCAACTAAGTTCAAGGTCTGCCACAATGAATCATTTAGGGTGGTATTGAATTTCCATAATTGTTTGGTTCTGTGTTCTATTCTCAAGGTAGAAAGTATGGTTTTACTTATTTGAATTACTGTGGGGTATATGGTATCATACAACATTCTCAGAGATTATAAAAATTTTCAGCCCGGTATTTCACTTGTCTTGACAAAGGGCATGGAAATATATCGTGCAAGGACATCTAAGCATCTTCACAGTTTATGATATACAGGGCGGGGGGCGGGGGGAGGTGTCTGGCGTAAGAAACACCCCTTTCTCATTACAAAATCTTTTATTATGAAATCATAAGCATGTAATTCTATAACATAACAATAGCACACTCAAGCACACCAGATGACTTTTTAGGTGAAATGTTCGAATTAAAGCTGTAAACTATTACACCCATATTATTACCCTACCAACCACACTCGGGCAGGCCTTACTTCTGCCAGACCTTGTATATCATGTTATAATTTTCTATGCAACTATACTGTTTAAAATCTTACTTTACTAGCCAACAACTTACCTGTATTTCCTGTTATAATATATGATCAACGTATTTGGGTCTCACATTTTGCACACACACATCCTTTTTGTTCTAAATTATACAATTTTGGTCTTTGTTTCCAGTGTATTTAGTGACTAACATAGTGATGGATGTATATTATGTACTGAATACCAACTTAATATTTGATTGCTTATTTTAAGTTGCAAGAAAAATAAATCTCTATCTTATTGTTTGGTTTTAGCAAGAGAGAAAATTTGCCTGTATTTTTTCCTCTCTGACACTCTTTATTTTTTTTCTTTAAACGTAGCATCTGTGATGCCTAGAGGTTCACTGGGATGTCGTTGTGCTGGTCGGAGCCTAAAACAAATAGTCCTTACTGAATGCTCTGTTTAAAAAAATTGGATCTACTCTCTGTGATTTTCTAATTAAGAGATTCATCTCGTTAGTCTTTCTGTGCCTTCAGCATATAGTACAGTGTTTGCCATGTGGTAGATCCTTACTACAAGCTGGATTGATTAAGAAACGATCAATCAGTGGCTGAATTTTTACTTGCTATGGAACGTTTAAGAGTGTATGTTCCTATTTTCTCATATATGAAATTAGATGCTCACTGTCCCGTGTGCTCACGGGGTTGTTGGGAGAATCAGATGTCGTGTAGAGGGGCTTTTGACATCATGAATATTTTATAATTGTGAATGTATGAATAAAGATAACACCAGACTTTTATAATTTGGAATATTGATTGTTTTGGATATGTCTTTATTGTCATATCAAGAAAGATAAACATATTGTTGCCTTTTTGAAAGTTTCAGTACAGGAATGTCTCATTTTTATAGTGTTGGAGTGAATCCTGCTTATTGGAATGGCCAAGATGCATGTTCACTGAGATGAGATCCGTTATATCCAATTACCCTTTTGTCCTTCATGCCTCACACTGTCATTTTGTCCCAGTGGCCCTGCATTAATGGGGCATGCTAACTCTGTTGTGCCTGCTACTTTGGTGACATTAGTTCCAGACTCCCTGCTTTTAACTTAAGTGCTACACAGTTAAACCCTCGTGTCATGAATTCTAATTCCCTAGTAGAGCCAAGGAAGAGCCCTAGGTCGAATCCTTTCCCTAATAACCTTTCTTCAAAACTGATGAGAGTGTTTTGATTAATGAGATATTACAAGGGATGACGTATTTGGATTTGTAAATAAGAATTGAGATGTTTGAAATCGTTAGGGAATATTTTAGAATAAAGCTATCCCTCATGAGAAAAGTTGTCTTGACAACAGTAACATGTATAATTAGAACTGATGAATATTTTATTTCTCAAAGGGAACTTCTCCCTAAGTGTGTTAACCAGAGCTTGGGCTAAATGTTCATCAGGCTCCATCATTCCTAATGCAAAAATACACTGACTACCAACTTTGGGGCTCAATAATAATAAGGCTTTACATTTTAGCTTCAGGAAAGGATTTTCGTATGCATTTCATATCCATATCCTATGAGGTAAGAAAAAGATATATTATTGACCTCATTTTACAGAAAGATTTTACAGCTAATAGGAGGCAAAAAATAGAGCTAGAGAAATGGAGATTAGTTTTTCTTTCTTTTCATCCTTTTGCCGAAGGGTGCAGAAGCATATGACCCATTTCAGAATTGTGCGTTCACTCATGTTGTAATCTTTTTTCATAACCTAGTGTTTGCATCTTTTTAATTTGCAGCATTTTATTTTAAAATATATGAATGTGGTCTTAGCTCAAATTAAAACACCTAATATAAATGTCAGTCTTTTTATCGAGGGTCTGTGATTTAAGTGAATTATTGTTTAAATGAAAAGACAAGATTTAAACTTCATTTTCTTCAGTTATTGGCTATTATCAGTTGTTAAACATTTATGTGGTGCCTGCTGCATGCTGGGCGATGTGGGATGTTCAAGTCAAATAGAAGACGGTCCCTATGGGAGGGAGGGAAGAGCACACCTACACATGGCAGTGGCCGAACTGCAGAGTAATGGAATTGAAACTGCTGCACGGTGCCCAGGGTAGGGCTTGCACTTCCCACTTCCTCACAGAGTTAAGGGCTTCGGGGAGGAGGGTGACACTCAAAGCGGGTCATGAAAAAGGGACTGCATTTGTGGAGGGAGGTTAAGCTGGGTGCATAACATCCACTAGGGGAAATGACATGGGTGATCCAATGTGGTGAGGGGTGAGCATGAAGAGCAAGTGAAGGGGGAGAAGATGGGATGTTAAATGGGGCAGATTCTAGGAGGCCCTGTGACTCTAAAGTCTGTTAAAATGAATTCAAAGACTTATTGGATTACATAGTTAATGTGTAATTACATGTGATCTGGAGAACATGTGATATAAATTCACATTCTGTCATCATCTGTATGAACATGTTAAGAATCTACCCACATATTGAAATCTTACAGCTTCATTACAAAAAATGTTTAATATGAGACATACTGCATCAGTGATTCAAACATACTTTTGAAAATTTCAATGGGTATATCCTTATGATAAATTTGAAAGGATAGTAGTGTTATATGGAATACCTTCGTTTTATACTGTGTAAGACTTACTTTTAATTCAGGTTCACAGATTTCTATTCAAGGAAAGATCAAAACTATGAATAATACAATGGTAATGAATACTTATCTTTCAACAACACTGAATCTAAAAAACAAAACAGACAAGAAGAACCGAGACAGAATCTGTCTCAGAGAGATGGCCTTGGAGAGCGTTTTGAGGGTTGCCAGATGGGAAGAAGGTTTGGGGGAATGGATGAAGAGGTGAGGAGATTAAGAAGTACAAATTGGTAGGTACAGAATAGCCATGGGGATGTAAAGTACAGTATAGGAAATGGAGTAGCTGAAAAATCTATGTATGACCTATGGACATGAACAATGGTGTGGGGATTGCCTGGGGGAGTTGGGGTGCTGGGTGGAGGGGGGCAAAGGGGAAAAACTAGGACAACTGTAATACCATAATCAATAAAATATATTTTCTTTTATTATTTATTTGTTATTTTTATATAATTTTAAAAATTAAAAAAATGTAGAGTTTAATTAAAAATTTTTCAGTGGTTGAATTTAACAGCACCCTTGGAATTTTGCTTATTGCAAGACATTGAAACAAGGATTGAACCAAAGTGCTGTGGCTTCTTATATTTACATTCTATTTATTTTTCACTAAAGAAGAATTTCTTTATTTGCATTTATCATTAGAGCATATTTCATCTTGGAGAAGCTCTGAACTCTTAAATTAAATATGTAATTACAACTGTGATATGTTTATTTTGGAGATAGTGCATGAAGGCAGTGCATTTCATAGACAGGAAGGAAATTATATGAGAATCCTCTTCCTCCATTTCCTTTTATGTACCAAGCTGTATTAGGAGTAGAAAATGCCAAGTTTTTTAACCCTGGGCATAGTGCCCTCATGGAGTCCCCAGCCCACTGAAAGGACAAGCATGCAAACAGTGGAACAGCATTGATACTGAAGTAGACGTCCGATTGCAGGCATACATGTGGGGCCCGGTCTGTTCTCTCTGTCTTTGTGGAGGCCCCAGAGACCAGTACCTGAAAGTGGCTGTGAAGAGGTCATCAGATGCTCCTGGGGCTGATAACTGGAGAAGAGCACTCTGGGTGGATGGAATGGCAGGAATACAGACACAGACCAAGAGGATGAGAGTAATTTGAGGGGAAGCGGTACGAGGTAAACCTGGAAAAACTGGTTCAAGTGACCTCGAGCAAGGTGATGGTTGACAGATGGGAGGGGGCTTTGGGGGCTGAGTGAAAAAGGTGAAGGGATTTCACCTTTTTGTACAAATTGTTTACAAAATAGTCACAGGGAGGTAAAGTACAGTGCAGGGAATACAGTCAATAATACTGCAATAACTACATACGGTGCCAGGTGGGTCCAAGACTCACCCAGGGGACCCCTCCATGAATTATACAAATGTCTAACCACTGTGCTGTACAACAAATTAATATAATATTGAATGCCAACTGTAATTGAAAAGTATAAATAAGTACATAATTTATTTTAAAAAATGAGGTGCTACTGAGTTGGATCTCCTCTAGTAGGCTGGGGAAGACATGGAAGGTGTGTAAGCAGGGTTGTGACATTGAAATCTGTAAGCTGGAAAAGTAAAGTTCAGAAGGAGGGTTTGAGGTACTGGGGGCATGTGTTAGTTACATATATGGGGATAGAACTTCAGTGATGAGGGCAGAAGAGGCATCTTGTTCAGTGTCTTGTTCCTATGACACACGGTAGGAATGTGCAGATCCTGAGGCAGTAATTTCCTCATTACTACTCACTATGTGTTTATTCATTGAATGAATGTCATCGTTAGTCTTCCCTATAACTTTAAAAGTGCAGCTAGATTTTTACAAAAGAAAATAAGGTTAGAGAAATAAAGGTTGAACTAAGGCAGTGAAAATGGGTAATACTATGGAAGGTACTTGAGGAGTATTTCAAAAAAGAATGCAAAAGCACTTGTTTGTGAAGGAAGAAGGGTGTGTGGCAGACTGTTACATGACACCAGAGAACACACCTCTCCGGATTCATGGCCTAGTGCAGTCCCTTTGGCTGAGTCTGAGTTTGGCCACATGGGTTTGATTAAGGAGACATTCACAAGTGCAATGCAATTAGAAGCTTGATAAACACAGCATGCATAATGGGGATTGTTCTCTTGGAGTGTTTGCACCAGAGTACACCATCTTGCACAGCTGACGTACCATGGGCAGCCCCAGGAAGTGATGTAAAAAGGTCCATGTGAAGGAGAACCTTGATTTCCAGTCAACAGCCCCTGTCTTTGCTCCCATCTGGTCCCAACTGCCAAGACTTTTTGTCTCTTTCAGCCATCCCAGCACCCCGCTATACCATGTGAAGCACAAAATCTGCCCTCTCAAACCACAGAAGTTAAAGAGAAGATGATTGGTTATTATTTTAACTGACTTATTTTTGAGTGCCTTATTATATACATAGCAGTGTATAACTCAAACTGCATTGGAGAAAAGCTATAACATTCGAAGAATGTAAGCTGTAATTGAAAAATAAAACATGTTGAACCAATTCTTTCCAGTGTCTAGCACATAACAGAGGCTCAATAAAAAAAAAAATAGCTTTCACATATCTGGCTTGAATTAGTTGGTAGGTTGTGATACCTTCATCAGTTAAGATTGGAAATGCAAGTGGAGTAACCTCTTTGCTGTTACACTAGACTGAACGTCGGAAAAGAGGAAATAAATATTTTTGCTGCATTTTTCACTCATAGCAGGTACTACAAATTGTTGGCTGAGTGCAGTATAGGAAGAAAACCATCCTTAATATAGTGATGTGTCTTTTTAAAAACGTTTTATTTTAATTGTTGTTCAAGTAGAATTTTCTGTCTTTTACTCCCAGCCCAGCCCACCCACTCAGCCCTCCCCACCTCCCTCCTGTTTCTACCACTTGCCCCCTAGTTTTTGGCCACGTGTCCTTTATACTTGTTCCTGTAAATCCTTCTCCTTTTCCCCTGATCTTCCCTCTCCTCTGGACACTGTCAGCCTGTTCTCTATTTCAGTGTCTTTGGTTACATTTTGCTTGTTTGTTTGTTTTGTTCTTTAGGTTCCTATTAATTGTGAGATCATATGGTATTTGTCCCTCACCACCTGGCTTATTTCACGTAGCATAATGCTCTCCAGTTCCATCCATGCTGTCACAAAGTGTAGGAGCTCCTTCTTTCTTTCTGCTGCACAGAATTCCATTGTGTAAATGTACCATAATTTTTTGATCCTTTTGGTCATGGTTAGACTGAGAGCCTTCCAGGTGGCTTTCTTTTCTGTTTTTGCTTTAGATTGTCACAGATCCCTGTACTTAGCCCACTGAATGCTCCCAGGATGGATAAGCACCACCCACCTCTTACCCCATGCCCATCAAAAAGGAAGACAATATTTTTTGGGGTGCTGGATGGAAGAGGCGAAGGGACTGAGAAGCACAAATTGGTAGTTACAAAATAGTCCTGGGGAAGTATGTAAAGCACAGGAAATATAGTCAATATTATTGTGATACCTATGGATGGTGCCATTTGGGGACTGGAACTATTGAGGGGAAAGCTATATAAAGCATATGATTGTCTAACCACTAAGCTGTACACCTAAAACCAGCACATACTAAAATATATAAAAATTAAAAAAATGTTTGTTAAACTGGACTGGTTAGATCAAAACACATGAAAAAATTCATGATCTATAAAGCACATGTTAAGAAACTGAAGCTAATGAACAAATTTCAATAACATCTGATAAGCCAGGCTTTATCATTTAATCTGATATATTACATTTAATCTGATGTATACAGAATACCATGTATGGGAAACCTCTAATTAATACATACAGATTATATACTTGGCTTAGAGAGTTTGAGGTATTGTCTGAACAAGAGGCAGATGAATGTGTGAGGATCGGTTACTACTTTCTGATGAGAATGTACAATTATTGAGAAGTCCTAAAAATGTTATGATGTCCATATTATTTTCAAAGCTGTAGTTCATTTCTACCAAGTTTTGCGTAACTCTTATACCTTCATCACTATCAAAATTTACTTTGGCTAAGAAACAAGCCCTAGAGCCTTAATCATCCTAGAAGAACAGGATGAAAAAAAAAACCGGTAAAATGATAGAATCAGTTGAATCAGTAAAACATGATGAAAGGTTTAGTGTTGCGTGTGTATGGGTGCATGTGAGCTTCTGAAACTTAAAGCAGTAGGTGGCAGTAGAACATTCTGAGTATGGACCGAGGAAAAGGAGAACTGGTCAGTGCAGGACATAGGCATTTTTCAGGAAGTGCTTTTTATTTTTATCTTTTCATGCACAGATTCCCTTTGATCATACTCATTTCTCCTGTTCTCCCAATTCAGTTCTCCCACTGCCTTTTCTTTTTGTGTATAACTTTGAAAATTCCATTAAGTATGGTAGAGGGACTTCAGTTAGAAAGCATGAGAATTATAAGCCAGATAATGAACTGACTTGAATTTTTTCCATAGGTTTGCAATTTCTTTCCTCTGCAGTGTGATGTCTTTATCCCACCTCACTTTCTCATGCTTCTTATCCTCTAGCAAGTCAAACCAAACCAGGCTTCCTTCCCAGAGAAATTTCTCCTGCATCTGTGCCTTTGCTCAGACCAGGAGAAAATTCTGGAGAGTCCAGGAGAGAAATTTCTCCTGCATCTGTGCCTTTGCTCGAATCTTTTATGTAGGCTTCCTGTTCTTGTATATCCATGACTCCAACTTAAAATCGGTTCTTCAAAATGTGTGTCAGGTTCCAGGTCCTCGGTGACCACTCCCAGTACTCCCCCAAAGCAGCTGCGCCCTCCATTGCATTCTCCATAGCAGTATCCTTGCATTTAGTGTATAGCACTCAATTTTCTATCTTATTTTAAAAATCATCATTTGAAAAATATTTGTATTTTTCCTCATGGAATGTTCGACTGCTTGAGTGCAGAAATTTCTCTCGCTGACACACATAGAGCACCTACTGTACTTTTTATTCTGAGTTGCACATTTGAGTAATATATGTTTAATCAATAAAAGCACTTATCCTTTGAATCTTACCTGCTCTGCATTCAGGCATTCAAAAAGGAGGGGGTGAAAAGAGAGGAAACTAACATTTATTAAGTACTTAATTACATACCAGGAACTGTAATTTTTTGTTTCAGTTTTTTAAAGAAATCTCATAGCATCTCTTTAAGGCAAGTGTCACAATTGTCTGTGCAGATGGGGACACAGACTCAAAGACTGTGGCCTGCCTGCACCCACAGGGGTGGTGTGAGGCAGAACTGGGATTTGAGATCCCCACACCTGTCCCCTCGCCACCTCCGGAGCCCAGTGTGTTTTCACCACACAGCAATCAGTTATTTATTGTCTACTCTGTGCCACACACCGCTTTATGAGCTATTGATTCTACATTGAATAAAATACTATCCCTGTCTTTGAAAGACTCACAGTCTAGCAGGGGAGAGATTAAAGTAATTATTATGATTCAGAATGGTAAGTGCTTGAAATGTGTCCTGTGGGTACATGACAAGGGACCGTTAGCTCTGCCTGGTGAGAGATGCACCTGATAGAGATCAGCAGTAGATCAGAGCTGTTTTTTTTTTTTTTTTTTAAATGTATTGGGGTAGCATTATACATATATGACATCATTTATATAATATATATAAATACATGTATATCTGTATACGTATAACATAGCTGTATATTGTCTTGTGTGCTCACCCCCAAAGCTCCATCTCCTTCTGTCCCCTCATATTGGACTCCCTTCACACTCTTCAGAGCAGATTTGAGAAATGATGGGCCCTGGAAGTTTAGCAGGTCACCAGCTGAGGAAGGTAGGAAGCCTTCTTGGGCACAAGAAGGAGTGTAAGATCAAGAACCTAGAGGTCACAGTGTGAGTCTTTCAATTCATTGTGTGGGAGTGGTTTCGGAGTTTACATAAGGGGTAAGAACAGTAGAGAAGATGCCTCCGTCTCACCATCAGGTCTGTGGAGCTCTCCAAGGTGTCAGCAGATAACCACACGTGTTAAATCACACCAGCGCAGAGGTTCACAGTCTATAGATTAGATATGCAAGAGGCGGTTTATGTTGAATTTGTGAGGTCAGGCAGGAAATATGAGTGGAGATAACATGGTTATAAGGAAGCTCTGGCACTTTCTAGCCAGGCGACAGCGACTGGTGACTGGTCTTCTTTGAGTTTCCGTTACCACCTCTGTAAAATGGGTGTGTTGGCTCCCTCAGAGGTGACTGGTGGGGATGGGAAAGTGGCTGCAGCGCCTGACAGTGGTGTTAGTAAACACGAGAGCTTCTCCATAGGTTGCACTGCTCTATAGCTGGACATCTTTGTACAAATATTTATTTGCTTTACTATCTGATTTCTCAGTCCACTGATAACCTCTGCCCTGTGCCACACCACTGGAGCTCCTTTTTCTAAAATATAAAATAATTGGTGATCCTAATTCCCTCTTACAAACCTGGTGATGCAATCTTAGTCTTTATCTCCTACAGTGGACAGAATTTGCCACCATCTTATCTTCATACATCAGTGTTTCCTCAAATCCCTTGCTCTCTTTCCCTTCCCATTCTGAGCATGCTTTCTGGACAAGCTCAGCCATTTTCCAGTTATAAACCACTACCACCAGCTGACAACCCTGAAATCTAGATCTCCATCGCTGATGTTGAGATTCATACATGAAAAGACTTGCTATTCATACAAACTCAGATGAAAAATCAGCAACTCAAACTTATCCTGCTGAAAAGTTCTCTCTCTCAGCTGATCTTCTCCCTTGTCCTCATCACAAATTGTTCCATTGCCTCTATTTTCTTGTGCAGGTCCTGGTGCCCTCATCCCCTGCGTCACCAATGCCACACACCTGGCGTCGCTCTCAGACTTTTCTGTCATGTCTGCATCCAGTAAACCTTAATCCCCAACATTTTGACCCCTTCGTATTTCCTGAATGTTTCTCTCCATTTTCCATTCTGTTTACCATCGCCCTAGATTTTCACACTGGTCCAAAATGGTCGTGCTGCCTAGCAACACGCTTCCCATCGATGACTTTGACCCAATTGCTGCAGATCCCACTGTCCCAACCCCAATTCTCCCCATGTCACCAGACTGAGAGCTCCTTCATGCTATGTGGCCCTATTTTCTAACATAATTTCAAGTTAGTTTCCACATATAAACCTTCAAAAGAAGGGAATGTGTTTATTATTATATGATTTCTCAGAGTCTGTCACTACATAGATAGCCCATAAAGCTCTGTGATCTGAATCCAATATTGTATACCAAAATAAATATTTTACATTTTATTTTATTTTGTTATTGAATTTATTGTGGTGACATTGGTTAATCAAGTTATATAGGTTTCAGGGGTACACTTCTCTAATACCTCATCTGTATATTGTATTGTGTGTTCACCACCCAAAATCAAGTCTTCCGTCATAATTTATCTGCCCTTTACCCTCTTCTACCTCCCCTCACCCCTCCCCCTTTCCCTCTGGTAATCACCATACCATTGTCTCTGTCTGTGAGATTTTTCTTTTTGCTTAATCCCTTCATTTTTTTGTTTCAAAAGCGAATGTAAAGGAAAAGATGCAAAATTAGAAAATAGTTTGGAATTTTAAACTCTGCCTTCCACTTTAAAAGCATACTGTTATAACAAGATTATCCCTTATTTATATTTATAGGTAAATATTTATAAAAATAACTTTTTGAAAATGTGGTAAAATAATGTTACATATCTTTACCTTACATTTGGATGGCAGTGTTATAAATTTAAAAATGAGGTAATAATCTTAGTATAGGACTTGGTGTATTGTAGATAAGCATTCTAGTTGTATTTTAAATACAAGTTAACATGGAAACTTATAAAATTTAAATATTTTTACTAATTTTTTTCTCAGTTATATTGTATGCTGTTGCAGGCAGTGAATGATACTAGGTTGGAAGGTTTTCTGTGTTGTTTTTTTACTATTATAATTGAAAATGGACTTTTTAATAGAATATTTAGTAAATTACACAGAATATTGAGGTTTGGTTGCTTGCAAAATTAATGCAATTTTGTTTGAAATATACTCTATTAAGTCACTATGAATGTGTATCCAATAAGATATTTGAGTTAGTATTCAGAAGAAAACATATTGAGTTTCTTGGTTCCGTTTCCATGAGCATTTCAGCTTTCGAATACAAGGAAGGCAATTTGAATTGTTTCCTGTTGCGTAGGCCACAGGTTACTTCCAGGCACACTGGGATAGTGCTGTTTAGCCACAGTGTGGTGTTCTCTGAAAGCACAGGAGATATTTCATGAATGAGATTAGCTAAAGAATTTAGTCTCATTTTATGACCATGACAGTTTAGGAGTGCCACATGAGACGTTTGTATTTTCAGAACAGTTTCTCAGAGTGTTATTTTAAAGAAAATGAAACTCTTTCTCATAGGATCAGGTATTGGGTTTCCACTAACTATCTTAATATCTGGTTTTAAGTTACAGTATGGAAAATTTAGGTTACTCACTTGTTTAGGCATTTTAATGTGAACTAAGGAGAGTTTAATGATCATAATTGGAAACTGTCATTTATACATGATAGTGTGATGGTAAACTTATTCTTTAGTGGAACACTAAGGGTTTATAGTTTCATGTTCCTTAGAATGTCTTAAGGACTTGGTTTCTTGCCATCCTCCCCCTCTGCCCCATCACAGGCAGTTTGCTGTGGCTGGAGGAGGGATGACGGAGTGGGGCGCAGCTCTGGGATGGCTGGACCAGAGGGGAGACGGAACATTCTCTTGCAGTGGGACCCAAGCAGCGTTTTTGAGTGAAAAGGAAAACTAAGGCCGAGAGGAGCAAAGTCTGTTGTTTCTTATCATGACTGGATTTGGGATATTTCAAATTGGGCTCCATTTACATTCTTGTAATCTATAAAATAAATATGTCTTTGTTGTTGTGAAGATCTTTTAAAAGCATAAAGAAAGAAAGTACTTGTAAAAAAACATTCAGTCCTAGGAACAGCTCTTGGAAAAGAATATTGGAGTTTTAGTCATTTCAGTGGCTTACGGAATTGACACTACTTTATAAAACTTAACTGAATGCCATTGTGATAAATATTAGAATGAATTTATGAGAAATAATTTTTATGTTATCAGATAAACATTTTTTCATGATTAAATCATATTGAGTTCCTTATGAAATGAAAGGTCAATTACTTTCATTTCCCTCATATAGAGTTGATAGCTTCACACTGAAAAGTTATAAAAATTTTGTCAGTATTTGTTATATACTTTGGAAATAGAAATGTTAATATCTCAGAGGTACAAATTGTTTTAGATTATTTTTTTTAATTGATATTCTTGACATATTTTAAGAGTACCATTCTTAAATTCTTACAGACATTATATGTTATATTTTTAGATAAGACTAACATGCTAAACATATTAAAGGGGAAAATCAAAATATTTATGGTAGCACTTATAATTAATAATTTCATCTCTCTTCAACTGACAAATTTACAGCAGGCTTTTTTTTTTTGTTTTAATAATTATTATTCTAGTAATTTTCATGGTGTTCTGCCTGTAAGAAATTGACTATAATTTTTATTGCTGAAATTTTAATAGGATTATTGTTGCATAACTATTAAAAATGTCTTTAATCAACATTAACCCTTAATCCAAGCTTTCTTGTCTTTTGAAAATGTGTGTGTTTTTTTTTCTACATAGAAGATTGACAAAAAGAAAGAAACTCTAATCCTAACAGAAGAATAATACCGAAGATTTTGGATTCCCACAGCAAACGATGTGGCTTTTGGGTAGGAAGGGTTTTCATTTAATAGTGTCAGTCAAGTGATTCATGGCATCACTACATTCTGGCTGTAACTGTATCCCCCACCCCCAAGCGTGCTAACCACTGGCATTTCCGCTAATGATCCGTTATTTGTGTCTCTACTTGCCTTTATCAAATTCTTAGCTCAGAGATTTGTATTTTGACTTAACTTTATAGTGAAAACAGACTGATTAATCTGAATTTAAAAAAAAAATCCCAACATGTTGGCCTGTGGGAACTTTTTTGTCATATATACTCATTATAAAAACACAGGCAAACTTGAGATAGCCAATTACTCATAATCCTTGACAATCTCCATGAAAATATTGAGAAGAAAGAGCTTAAACTAATGAAAAAAAATTTATTTCACTACATTAATGTGATTATTTTGGAGTTATAGAGAATAGTCCAATCAATAATAATCCTATTTTATTCAGTAGAAATTACTAAATTATGCCATATGTATGTATACACACTCAGACACACATATCCAAACAACTGAGACATATTTACATACATACACACAAACACACACGGTTAATAAGGTATGCAACTTTTTTATTTCAAATTATTATTAATTTTATTTTTGGCCTGAAAGCTTTTATGTTTGTATTGTATTGTTAAACATGTATCTTAGACAATCTCTATCTGATTGTGTTAGAATTTGACATGGTTAAGAGTTTTGTGGGGTTTTTTTTAGTTCTAAGACTGGAGTGGTACCTCTAGACTAGTTGCAGGATTTTGTTCCTAAACCACATCGATTGAGTTAATCACGTTCTTCTCTAGCTTCTTAGGACAATGTTTGGCTTTTTATAGAAAGTAGACTTCTGACTGCTTTCTGCCTATTTTTTTTTTCCTTTTTAAATTTATCCACATCACTGCTTAAATGTCTCAGAGCCCATGTTTTTACAGCTATTTTTAAGGTCATGAAAAATAAATGCTCTTTATATTATGACTGCAAATCAACACTCTTCATGGTTTATAAGTCTTAGTTAGATTATTTCTCTGTCCTGGGGCATTAATGTCAAAAATTAGATGACAAGCACATTTTGGCTAGCCCAGGTCAGATATATGTGCTGATAGGCAAGATAACACAGTGACAAGTCCCTCTGTCTGGTGCCAGAAACACCTGGATTTGTAATCCCAACTCTCATTTATTGGCTGTGCGTTATTCTGGAAAACTTTCTGAGTCTTGATTTTTTTCAGCTGTAAAACAGAAATAATTATAACTGTCCCTGAGGATTAAATGCGATGTGAAGATGTGGTAAGGATTAGATATACTAAATGATGGCAAAGTACAAACAACCCTTGGAAAAACCATATTTCACAGTTTTAGGGGTTAATATATATTCACATTTTTCCACAAACTTCTATCTTAAATAAATGTGTAAGTAGATCTTTACTGAGTTTCTACTATTTTTCAGGCTGTGTTCTAGATTGTTGAGATACATGATTTAACAAAATAAAGATCCCTGTCCTTGTGGAGCTTAATATTTTAGAAAGTGAATGTTGCAAGCTTTCCTGTAACGTCACTAATGTTTGTTTCAAGCCGGTCCTGTGGTCCTGGCTATCTCTTCTCTTGGCTCTCTCTGTATGCATCTTCTTATGAACGAACGGAAAGAAGAAAAAGTAAGGCAGGACAAGCGTTACATACTTCTCATATAAAAAAGAAGTTTATGAATTGATTTAAAAAGATAAACAATTCAAGGAAATTGTAAATGATATTAATAGGTAGTGCACAGAAAAGAACTGCAGATGGCTAATAAATTCATGGAAAGCTGCCCAAACTCACCGGTAACATGGGAAATGCAAATCCAAGGATATCCGGTATTTTCTTCATAAAATTGGCAAAAGGGAAACATATTGATATCATCCAGTGTTGGTTAGGGTATGGGGAAAATAAGCACGTTTCAACATAGGGATGTGAATTGTGTAACTTTTTTTGGAAAGTGATCTGTATTAGCTAGTACAATTAAAAATTAAAAAAAAATATGATCTTGCCCCTGACTCAGCTATTTTACTTTTAGTAAACTACCTTTTAGAGGTGAAAGAACCAATATTTACAATAATGTCTTTATCCTTGTACTACATGACTTTGTGTAATAATAAAAATCTGAGGAAACAAAAGAATTTCAAGTCCCTCAACAAAAGGACATATTTCCATACCAATGCACTAACACATGAAATACCTCCACGAGGCTATTCTTCAGCAACGTTTCTGAACAAAACCTGTAAAAATCAGAAAATTTCACCCATAATAGAATAGTTCAACAAATGATGGTAAACCCAAAGCATTCAGCACTATACAGATATTAAAAATGTGCCCTGGCTGGTGTGGCTCAGTGGATTGAGTGCCGGCCTATGAACCAAAGGGTCGCCAGTTCGATTCCCAGTCAGGACACATGCCTGGGTTGCAGGCCAGGTCCCCATTTGGGAGTGCGTGAGAAGCAACCACACACTGATGTTTCTCTCCCTCTCTTTCTCCCTCCCTTCCCCTCACTCTAAAAATAAATAAATAAAACCATTAAAAAATGATGAATTAGAGCTATCCTTGTTGACCTAGGTGGACCTCTATGATACACTGTTAAGTGAAAAAAGCCAATAGGTTTGTGATGAACTTATTACGATGATATTTGTATCACTGTAATTCTGTATACAAACATTTCCAATTTGAAGACATTTTAGGAAAATAGAGAAAGGTAGAGAATGATGTATGTGAAACTTGCTATTTGTTACCTAAATCTGGGGGTTGTTGCTGGGAGATGGGAAGTCAGAACACTTGACCCTCTTGTTTCTGATCTGTTTGAATTGTTTTAATTATCGTGTATTATTTTGTAATAAAGAAACAATGACTAGAAAAATCAAAATTTCAAGCTATTGAAATGGTCTGTTTAGAGTTTCATTGGTGAACTTTTTCTCAGCGTGGAGATTTATACAGAACATACTGTAATGTTTTTATAGTAGGTGTTTAGTGAAAATGTCAGTCATTCATTAATTGAAATGTACTGCGAACTCTGTATCCAAGGGCTTTTTGGAAATACCTCCCTTGCTCTCTCTCTCTTTCATGTATTTGTGTATGTAATAGTTTGCGAGCTGTTGCTTGCAAGGTACCTTCGTCCAGAAATGATTTTTCTGCTTCGTTTGGACTTTCATTTTCTTGATAATGGGAGTGAGCCAAGGAAGGATAGCAACAGAGTCCATAATAAAATCACGTTCTCCTGGATCCCTCCTGGTCCAAAAATGTGAACTGAGTAAAGCGTAATGAACTTTATGCATTCATTCACTCAGTTATTTCAAAGTTTATTACATGATAAGCCTTATGGGTGAAAAAAGATGCATTCATGAGTCTTTTTTACCTCCAAGGAGTTTACAGTTCTGCAGGTGGTAAACATGTCATCAATTCCACGTCAGTTAATTTTCCTCTTCATCACAGGTTAAGGTTTTATTATGATATACATATTATCATTGTTACACAACAATTAAAGCCCCTTTGTTTCTAACCTGTAAATACACACTGAGCGACGGAGGTGAAGCAAGGGTGCGAACTTGCTGAGGGACGCACGGATGTGTAAGCAATCACGTAGGAGACTGTTTAGGCACTCCGACCACGTGACGGCCAGGGCGTTGTGCTTGTCAGGCCCCAGGCACTGTCTTTCTGTTTGTTCTTAGCTTCACTCAGACTCATCTCCTAAAAAACCTTTCATCCAACAAACTTCAGTTCTTTAAGTCCAGAATTTTAAGCAGACAAATGTATTCTAATAGACATTTATTCCCAGGACTTTCATTGTAAAAGTATTGGCTTTTATTATATTTATATTTTATATATCTTTAAATATATAAAAGTATAAATTATTGATTTTATATTATACAGAATTATATATTTACATTAAATAAACATATATTTTATATACAATTATCTATATAATATAAAATATATTAAATGTATTCAATAAAATACTATAATTAATATGATAGTAAATATTTTTATATATTTCCATTTATGTATCATTTTATATATGTATTACTTAGGAATAAATCTGCTGTACTAGAATGACTGCTGTGATTTTTTTTACCTATACACTAGTGTCCATTGGTATATTATGCATTTTTAATTCTTGTGAATATTTTGGGGTAGCATTATTCTCTTGTATTTCTGGCAAGACTTGGGCTTTTTCATTATCTTTTAGAATTCTTTCCATTTTCTACTCTATTGTTTTTAGTTCATTGTTTGCAGTGAAAGCCAATAACCAAGTTGGCTGAGTTATGTTTAAAGTAAGTATTAATATACCCTAGAGGAAGGTCTGCAGTTCCCTCCTCAGTATAAAATGCATGGTCTTCGTGGCCAAAATGTGTAGAGTATTTTGACTGCTGGGGGCCCTGTTATTTATTGGTCATTTGCTTCTTTTCCTTACTAGTTTTTAGCCAAATTCTGGAGAATGAAAAGTGCCAGATAATTTGCCATGGGTGCAGGACAGTAGGAGAGTTTAATCTCACAAAGCGTCTGCTGCACTTTGTGAGATTTCTGTGCATATACCTATCACACAACAGTAATGATCACACCCTTCACATAGGTCTAATTTGTATGTACCAAAAAAACACTTCATCGTTGAGCTCAGATTTGTAAAGAAAACAACTTTGCCTGAAAGCTTTCAACCTCATGTAGAATTTTGCAGGTAATTTGTTGAAAGAATGTCCAATTCCTAAGAACCTGCTTTGCCAACGGAAGGCACCGTGGAAATCGGGGACCTGTCTTTCCAGTCTGACCTGCATCTGAATCCTGGTTCCTTTAGGGGTTGTTTAGAGGGAGCTCCTTAACCACTCTGAGCCTCAGTTTCTGCATCTGGAGATGGAGTGTCAATACCCGCACTTCCAAGGTCATTGTGGAAACTAACAGCAGTGTATCCAGCCTCCGCTTGGTTTCTGCCAGTTAGGGGTGGTTGAGCGTTCGGTTACCACACACCGAGATGGTGTGTGATGAGTTACTACTGCAAAGGGTAATCCATGATGCTGGCTGCAGGAATGTATGTTTGCAAAATCATTGTTTTTCTTCTCATTAGAAAATAAAAGGACAAATAGTTAGACAATCCTAAAGAATGTACATTTTCATACTGTGACGGACTCTCAACAAAAGGACAAAGAAATTTAAATAAAATGAATCATTTTCCAAAACGCTGGTATGGTATAATTTCACGACACGTTCTTGGGAGAGAGGGTCCATTTTTCTGCGCATTCATCATGGCTCCGAAACTGAGTCAGGATGAAAAGCATGTAGTACTTGCCTTGTTCTTACATCAGAAGAATTTTTTCTTTTGTCCATTTTATGCTTGTTTCCAAAGGCTTAAAATGAAAGCTTTGTTTCTGCAATAATGGCTTAGTGTAGGCTTACATTGTTGATCCCCTCAGTAGATGCAATGTAATCCACTTTGGTAATGTGAATTTTTAAACAATCGTCGGCCTTTGCCATTAACCCTTCTCTGCTAATGATAATACTCTACACAGACTACAAAGCAGCTCGGGCCCAGCTCAACAGTAGACTTGGAACGCACTTAGCTGAATTTGCATTTCTTATTTTAGTAGCAGTGAATTGCTGAGCATATGTTGAACTTCATCAATACCAAATGTGGACTAGGTGATTGTGAAACTGATGTTCAAGTGCGAGCATTCAAATACAAACACAGGAAACTAGGAGAAAATAATGATGAAATGAAGCAAAAGTGCTTTCCTGTCCAAAATTTCCCTTGAAGGGGCTTTGGCCGCTGTTGCTTTTTTGCAATATTTTTTTAACTTGACCTGTTGCTTTGCTTAGTTCATTGTAGTGCAAATGTCTCAAATAAAGCTGTACATGAGTCATTATTTTTTCCTCCTCAGTTCAAGCTACTTGGATAATAGCGCACTTTGAACACAAGCTTGGGAACCTATTGAATGTTTCCTGCATCTAAAGCCTTCAGAGCTTTGCTCAGCAGCCTGACACGTTTCTTTAGGAGAGAGAAATGGTAAATTAGCTAAGAGTAATTTTATTCCATGACATATTTCCAAACTAACTTTGAAAACACATTTCCACTTGGTGTTTGGATTCCACTTTGGGGACTTAGAAAAGGTTTCCTGCATTTGGTTAAGTAATATAGATGGTGGGCGGCTAAATTAAGATGTTCTTTAGGGATTTGTAGATATTTAAAGTTTTGCCTAAAAGTAGACAGGACTTTACAACAATTCGTATTGAAGCTGTGGTACTGTTTGCCTTTAGGGCTGTGGATTTAATAAACAAAAGACCTGTCACTGAGCTTGGAGCACAGTAGGGGGTAGGTGTAATTATATACTTTAAAGGGGAAAAGACTGTTGTTATTATTTTACATTTATTGAGTGCCAACATTTTGCAATGCATTGTACAGAACATAGAATTAGACAGATTCCTTGCCCAATGGAGTATCGATTTAAATTAGACATAATCTAAATATTTCTCTTAAGTAGTTCCTGTGTTTTCCAATTTGTTACACAGTACATTGTACAAGTATAGGAATATTACTGCACTAGCAAATGTTACCTAAAACTTTGAAGGCTTTCAAAGACAGGGTAAAATGAGATGTGATTATTAGAATATAAAATTACTCATGTTCTTCAGGTCTTTTCTTTCAACTATTATTCCAGATCTCACTTGAAATGGGAAACAGGAGGGGTAATAAATTTAGAAAATGATGAATACATCCTTTTGATTTTTACTATGGAAAAAATTACAGTTTAACAATAATGATGACACTTTTTACTTAGCTAGGTTTGGAATTATATATTATTTGTGTTTTTTAATTGAATTTACTTGTTTTTATTTATGTGTGTGTGTGATTTTTTTTTATTAATTTCAGTCTGAAATTCCATGAGGGCCAGGATCACATGGTCGAGTATGGTACCTTGCACATAGTAGGCACTCACTAAAAACTGCTGAAGGCATGAATGAAATGGACTTGCTAAATCGATTTCCTTATCAATCACTTATTTTCTCAGGGTCTTTTTTTTTTTTTCCTTTTCCTGATTTGGGTCAGCACTAAAAAACCAAAAACAAACCAAGAAACCAAAAACCTTCCTGGGAGTACCTTCAAAGAGCCCTTGTTTGGAATGTCTTCTTTCTAATAAAGATGTTTCTGGCCTCTCGGAGAGGCCCAGGCCTGTTGAGCTGGCACGGAGGGCTGTGAGGGTCCTCAGGGCTGTTGCGATCCCCACCAGTGATCAAAGGGCCCTTCCACCCGGGTGCCTGGTCTCAAGGGAGGTAGGCACCATCTACAGCAGTCAGCTTATTGATCTGTTGTGTGGACACACACAATTTCTCTCAACTCTGTTGTAGGTCAGGCGGATATTGGGGAACATGTGCAGACAAATGGAAAGGAGATTGTGTATCTCCCTGTTTATGATCGTGACTCTTTTGCACCCACTGCAGCACCCTGCTCCCAGGTGTTCATTCAGTTCCCTCCCTCTTGATCTCACACAGTGCCTGCATTTCCTGATTGTAAGACTCCAGCTATTCTCTCAGTACGCAGAAACGAGGATCCTTGGTATCACCACACAATTTTCTAGCCCTGAGTTTGCATCTCCTGCCTGCCACTTACTAATGGTGAAATCTAAATCAAGTTACTTAGCTTCTCCAAGTCCTGATCTCCTTAAATGTAAAATGGGGATGATGGTCATACTGAGCTCTTAGATTTCATGTGAAAATTACTCTAAGCTATGTAAACTACTTCAAACATAACTGCTGTGTTAATATGTTCCTGTTATCAGTATTATAATTATATATCCTAGAGAGTCATAGTCAAATGCAAATATCAGAAAGTCTGTGCATTAGACTTTCTCACACACACACACACACACACACACACACACACACACAGGGTATGGCAGAAGTAAGGCCTGCCTGAGTGTGGTCAATAGGGCAACAATATGGGTATAGTAATTTATAGTTTTAATTTGAATGTTTCACCTAAAATGTTATATGGCGTGCTTGAGTGTAATATTATGTTACAGAATTACATGCTTATGATTTAGTAATAAATAAGGACCAGACCCTTATTTATTACTAAATAGCAATAAATATTTGTGCCAGACCCTGTATACATACATGCACACATATACACACATATGTGTACTCCATCTTATATATATATGAGATATTCATGCTTAGTCACATATATGCACTTAGTCTTTTCATTACAAGTACAAAATATTGATATTTCAGAGCACTTTTATAAGCAATTATCATTTTGATCTTTCAGCAAACTAAATGTAAAGCTGTAAAGCTTAGAAAATGGGGAGACGATCCCCCTTTTTGACCACCACATCTACCCTGCCACTTTCTCATGCCCAAGCACCCCATTTTTTATGCCCCTTATGCTTCCGTTCCTTCCTGTCTCAGGCTCCTCCTGCCCTGAGCTGCCTCCTGGCCCAGCCAGCCGTTGATGCCTTTTCATTTAAACCTGGACTTCTTACTCTCAGCAATGGTCTCACTTTCTACTTTGGTGAGCATCTGACCTAATTTCTTGGAACATTTATTCTCTTTTCCTCTAACCCTTTTTTTTTCTCCCCTCCAGTTTCGGAACACAAAGTGTTTCTATAATGTTCAAAATCAGTAATCACACCTTACACTCCAGATAAACCTGTCAGTGGTTCCTCCAGTCTTTGCACATCCTCAGCTCTTCCCTCTTTTCTCTTATTCTCTCCCTTTTGCCCTCAAGATTCCCTTGATCTATTTGCCTTCCATTCACTTGTCATACACTCACTCTGTTCCCTGCCTTTCAGCTCCAGTTGTAATTAGCCAAGTTCACTTGTTATGTGATTGCCACATCTGATGGCCTCTTTAATCACCCACCTTTCCTCATCCTCCCTGTTTCTTTTCCTCATTCCTGCCTTTGTAAGTTAGTGGAAGGATTTTCCTCTTGTTTTGAGTTTCCTTTCACTCTCTTCTTCATTCACTTACATGTAGGCTTTATGTGCCAAATATTACATTTATATACACACTGTACAGATCTGTATTTTCCTCTCCAACTGATATTGCAAGTCCCAGGCCTTTCATCTGGGACTGTCTGCTAGACCCACCCATCTCTTTGTGTTTGAAACAACTCTGCTCACCATTTGAAAGCTGAACTCATCACCTTTCCACCAAACTAGCTTCTTTTTGTGGTTTCCTATTTCTGTTAATGATCCCAAAATTCTCCTTGGAAGCCCAGGCTGCAAACCACTGAGTCATTTCAGAGTCAGTTAATTGCCAAAATTCTGCTGATTTTTCCTCCATATTGTCCTTGAGATCTGCCACTTCCCTTGCTTTCTCTGTGCCTGGCCCATACTACTTCTTGCCTCTGCTCCTATCCAGAAATTCCTGCTGGGCCACATCATTTCTAATCTTTGTAGAAAATAAAACACCATGAAGCCCAAATCCCTTGACCAGCCATTCAGAGCACTGGCTTGCAGTGACTAGCTTGTGACCCAGGGACCAACAGACCTAAACACAGAGCGACGATTCCCTGACTCTAGGGCCCACTTAGGATGGCCGGCCGAGACCTTATCGAGAGGATGCATGAGAATTACTGTCTAACACTTTGCTGCCCATTCACTGGAGTGGAACCTTGAAGAGAAGAGTCACAGAGCATGAGGAACAGAGGAGCAGCCTCCTTGGAGCAGACCAGCCGCATTCCAGGCTTAGGTTTCCTTCCTTCCTCTCTCCCCAGAACCTCTCCGTCACCATGTAGCCCTTTGTGCACGTGGAGTCCTCTCTGCCTCTCCTGTTGTCCATCTTTCTTTCTGCTTTGAAGAAATCCAACCATTTCTTCATCGTCTATGTTTATGCTTCACTTCCATGAAATGCCTCTGAAATGAAATCCAATAGTGTTTATTTAATGGTGATGCTACTTCTTTAAGAATGATCGTGCATTGTTCTCCTTAATCGTTATATTTTATGTCTTCTGCCCAAAAAAGTCTCTAGTAAAAGAAAGTCAATGCCACAGCCCTATTTCCATTCCCCTGGTGTCTAGCACAGAGCTTTTTTATAGTCTTTGATGATGAATTTGCAGGACGGCACAGACTAATGGTATCGAACACTCCGGACCCTTTATTACCCCTTGTCAATATGGCATCACCCCCTAACCACAGCTCTCAGGGACACCATGTTTGCGAGAAGGAGCTGTTACGGCGCTGCATTAGGGGAATGAGTACCGTTTTAAAGGTGCTTCAGAATTTGCAAAGTACTTTCATAGAAATATGTCATTAGAGCCTCATAAAAATCCTGGGATGTAAGTAAGTACTTTTATTATCTCCATTTTGCAGATAAGACTAAATAACTTTTGTGTTTAGAAGTGCTGTTCTCTTTGTGAGAGTGGAAAGGCTGTGGAGATTAGAGCAGGAGTCTCCTACATGAGCAGATATACTAACAATTTAATTCACTCTGTAGAAGATTTCAATGGAACGATGTGCGTTGACCTTGGATTTCCAGAGTATTTATCCATCTCACGATTTTGATGTTTTGCTTTCCAGGCAAGAGTCACTTAGACTTTTCAGTCAAAAGTAGTTGAAGACAGTAATATAGATGGAGAAGACAGAGAATGGATTCTATCTTTGGGTGAAGACATTAACATTTAAAGGATTGGAAACAACTATCAGAATAGCTGCTTATATGTACGCATATTTATATTTAAAATGAATAGATTGAGAGTTTTATTTATATGAACAAGATTTGAAGACTTTTAAAAAATTGTATCAAATGCACATAGATGTCAGTCTAAATTTTGGGGTTTTTTTTCTCTGAGTTTTTCTCGGAAGCAGCAGAGGAGGGAAAGAATTCATTATATATGCAGTAAGAGAATTTGGCCAAAATGGGACATGCCCTTAACATTCTGTTGAAAAAGAACTATTCCATTTCATGTCAGTTAGCTGTAGACATGATAGGTATAGAAAAAGTCATGCTTAGGCAGAGTCAAACTTATGCAGGAGCAACAGCTAGACAGAGTTTTTTGTAGGCTAAATGAAGTTTCTGTGTCACTTGAAGAATGTCCACAAGGTAGTGTGCAGTTGATTTTTCCTCTTTAATTCTTCCCATGCATCTTGTACAGTATATTGTATATAACATGTTCAATTTGTATTTATGAAGTCATTTACTTTATGCCTAAAACAATATTTTTAATTTCTCAGTGCATAACACGATATTTAAGGCAGCTTGGAGAACACATTTGATTAATGTTAACTAAAAACTTGCAAGGCAGAAGTACTTAAACACTTAAAGAGGGAAAGCAATAATGAGCTGGTGAGTAGTTGTGGGGGAAAATGAAAAGCAAGCCAAGACCACAAGGGTCATGGAATAGAACTTGCTAAATAGTATCTAAGGCTGGCCAGTCATTGTGTCATGAGCAAACCAGTCTGAAGACCAAATCATGTGGCATTTGTGACATCTGGAGTAGAAACCTTGGATTCGTGGACTAGGCATGACAATGCTGGTTTTGCTATTTCCAAGTTCTCAATGCACTGGGGCAATTTCAATGAGGCGGAATGCTGTCTTGGTGACAAACTGCTGACCCCAGCAAGACTAAATACTCCTTGCTCTGCATCCATGGGTGTTAAAGCAGAGGTAGTCATTATGGGGATATTCCTTTTAGAAGCTCTTTTAAAACAACAGGGTGGCACAATGATGTAAACAAATGGGAAGAAAATGCAAGTCCCCAATAAGCCTGCAAACGAGGGAGGAAAAAGGAAAAGCCTCCGGAAGCCAGGAAGCATACTTCTCAATCTCTCTCCCTCTCTGTCTCTCTGCCTCTCCCACCTCTCCCTCCCCACTTCTCTTTTTTCCCTTTGTCTCTTCCTCCCCTTCTTTTTCACTCCGACTTTCTCCACTTCTCTGCTCCTTTCCCCTGTCTTTCTCCTCCTTTCACTAAGTGCACAGAGAGGCAGTTCTAGAAGATGGCTTCCTAACTGCTCGCAAGTTCATCTCACTTCTGTTTAATGGAACAACTTAAATTTTGAGAGTATTTCAGAACAATGCAACAATGCTCTGGTGAGACAAACAAACAAACAAACAAACAAACAAAAACACCTTTTACAGAACCGCTTTAGATTTAGTCTGATTTTAGTCTGATATTCAATTAACTGTGATACAGTTAAATTAACTGTGGCCAATGGCATATGGTCATGGAATACAATCCCACTCCTATATATAAGACAATGTATGGGTAAGGCGGGGCAGATTAAAGAAGAAAAACGGGAAGAAAAAAGAAAAGAAAATGCTAATTTAGATTAAGCAAATATCCTGAAAAGTATCTGCTGCACCATTCATTCTTCCAAATCATTACATCAGATTACTAAAATGGAGCTTACCTGCATTATTTGCCTTTATATAAGCATAACCAGATATTTTGCCCTCAGCTTGATCAAGATTTATTATAAGCACTAGGTAGAACAGTTGCAGTTTTTGTAATTTTGCTATGACATCACTTAATCTTTATTAATTCTTATATCAGATTAGTAAAATGGAATGTACCTGTATTATTTATTTGAAAGTATATCCTTTACATAATATTTCTAAATATTCTTCACTGAACTTCATCAAAGTTTATTTTAAGAAATAGTCCTAAGTGAAACACTTGCAGTTTTTGTAACTCTGACATAAAGGGTATCATTACTTCCTTATGCTGATTGGTATCTTTCATTTAATATCAAAACAACAAATTCTTCTGATTTGAAAACTGGAAGGGAATTAGCTCTCTATGAACAAAGTCTTTTTCCTTATAATTGATTATAATTTTATATAAGCTATGCAATCAATAAGTATTTCCTTCACGATGGAATAAATAAAGGAATGAAAGAATTCATCTTAGCTTGGCTTCGACTACCAGAAATTCATTCTCAGGTTTCCATTACACGACAGTGTCTTTTCTTAGATAAGTGTTCTGCTATCTTCTTGCTCAGCCTCATTTACTATATTAATGTTCTTTTAAGATTTTACTCTGTGTCCTTCAAAAATCTGTTTTAGAAGTAGTGGGAGTATAAACAGCATAAAAAGTAAACTGTATATTCTGACATTTACGGTTGTGAGGGTAACTCCACATGAAGGACGACTGGATCTGCAAGTTAATGGATATCTATTTCAATGTATTTTAGAATAATTTTGATCATCAAACAGCTCTTCTAAGGCACTAGTGTTTCTTGTTTTGTTACTAATTTTCTTCCCATTGAAATAGTTCTCTCTCTTTGTCCCCCCAGAAATACATTGTGACCCTTTGGCTAATTTTACAAACTAATGTTTTGAAAGGCACTTACCTCTCTTGAATCCTGTCACAGGCCCTAAACTTTTTAATTATACAAACTTTGATGTGGATTTCTATATCTCAGGAACATAGCTACCCTTCTTGCTTATTTCCATCTTTGAGCTTTTTCGTTCTCAATTTTTTTGCATGTCCATGCTTCCCCCACCCCCTTTCAACCATTTTACTTCTGTCTTGATTTTCAAAAGCTGGCTTAGGTTTAACCTCTTTTGGTAAGACTTAATGAACTCCAAGTGACTCTTATTCCAAGTCTCCTTGGAATTATCTACTCAGTTTTTACTTTGTTAATTTGCCCTTATTTGTATGACATGTTGAAAGCATTCTGAAGCCTTTCTTTGAAGCAGGAGAATGAGTTCTGTCTTCCCAATTAGAAAATTTGCTAAGTGTTTCTCAGTCTGTGTCTTCTTTTCTTTTTTATATTGTCTCCAAACCACACAATTCAATGATCTGTGAGACTACAGAATGCTCATTAAATGATATTGCCTTATAGATTCTCAGATTAAAACATGGAATATTATGTTTTTTTAAACAAACATTTTATTAGGAGTTCACATGAGAAATGTTAACAGAAAGTTTAAATTTAGAGAGAGGTATAGGACAATTTTTGCTAATGTTAATACATTCAACCCTTTCAAACAGGTTTCTAAGCTAGTTTCTTTGTTTCTCCTCCTATTATTCATATGCTTTCCAGATTGATGGAGGCATATGGCTTTAATTATCAAGTATATGCTGAGGACATGCAGAACTACAGCTTTTTCCTGCCTTTTCTAATGAAGCTAGTTCCTAACAGCAACATTTGCCAGATTATTTTATTGTATTATGACATAAAACATGGACCAGCAGACAGGTCTGCCTAATTGGGAATGATACGTTTTTCCCCTCTAACTTCTATTTATTTTCCAGGAAACTAATTTAGTTTGGTTATAAAATGAAACCTCAGAATTCAGTATAAGTGAGTTAGGTTATATAATATCGATAGCTAGGCTGAGCAAAAGCCTATAAATAAATAAACAAAAGTGCTGAAAAACATATTTAAAAAATGAATACATGAAGCTATATTGCTTTTACTTAGTACCTTAAATATTGGAAATTACATTGAATAATTGTTTTGCTTCCTTCTTTTAATGAATTGGCAACCATTATTTATAATTAGTGGGTTAATTATTTATAGGCAAAGGCTATTACTAAAATGCTTTAAAATTAAAAGTGGTTTATTTTATTTCATTGCAAATAATAGCAAAACTCCACTTATTCTGCTGAGTGATAAAATTTTTAAGAACTTATTGTAATTCAAATTTAAGCAGTAAATGTTCCAAGTATAATTTATACTTATTATGTACCTATCGACTTAAACTTCTATGAAACTGTAGAGCACTTGTCACCACTGTCCTCACTCTTGCATCATCTATTTTGTTTGAATTATGGGACTCTGATTTTTGTCAAAGCAGTTCCCGTGTCGCCTGTTTTGTGTATGTGTACGAATTTGGACTTTTAATTTTTTATTTTATTTTATGTATTTACTTATTTTTTAATTCTCCTCTAAGGACATTTCCATCGATTTTCAAGAGAGAGGGAGGGAGAGAGAAACATCAATCAGTTGCCTCCCATGTGCACCGTAGCTGGGGATCAAACCTGCAGCCTAGACGTGTGCTGTGGCCAGGAATTGAACCAGCAACCTTTTAGTGCATGGACTGATACTCTAACCAACTGAGCCATGTGACCAGGGCTGGGCCTTCAGATTTTAATCTTATAGCCACATAATAATTTTACAAAAAGTCTCTAAGACTGCATGGAACAAGATGCATGTAGCTTTTAGGGCATATTCTATATTAGAGTTACAGAGTATGAGAGCCATCGGGATTCTATGGAGTGCAGTGGTCATCAAAGTGTGTTCTGGGGAGCCTAAGGGTTCCTGAGCACTGTCCCAGGGATTTCCAGGGACAAGAGGAGAGATGGTGGCAGGTTGCCGTGTCTATTGTAGTTCTTTGAATGAACGGTTTCAATGGAAATGTGGGATTCAACTGATACATTTCAAACAGCACTGAGAGTCCAAAAACTTCTTTTGTGGATGAGAAACTATCCAGACAAGTGTAGTAATTTGATGAATGGCACATAAAACATATTTTGCTAACATTTGAATGTGAGCCCTCTTCTGTGAATTCTTAGATGATATATTTCTTTTTCACTACAAGTAGAAAAAAGCCCATTAGGCAAAGAGGAAGAATATATATATTTATATTTATATTTTAATATAAAGCAAATAACTAGTCTGTTTGGTTTAAAGATGTGTAAAAAGCCCTGGCTGGTATAGCTCAGTGCATTGAGTGCAGGCCTGCAAACCAAAGGGTGACCAGTTCAATTCCCAGTCAGGGCACCTGCCTGGGTTGCAGGCCAGGTCCCCAGTTGGAGGGATATGAGGGGCAACCACACATTGATGTTTCTCTCCCTCTCTTTCTCCTTCCCTTCCCCTCTCTCTAAAAAATAAATAAATAAAATCTTGTAAAAAAGTATAAAAATACCAAACTCCTAAAATCTGTTATAAGGTTCACACAAGTTAGTTAATACACTGCATTTCTGTTTGCAGCTTGTCTATTTTTTATCTTTAGGTTTAATTGACATTTTTTTTTCCACAATGAATACGATGGAATAAGTATGTAAGTCATTAGAAAAACTGGATTGGTATATGTAGAATTTTAAATAAAAATCTAATAAATGGTTATTAGATTTCAGTTATGCACTAGGCACTTTACTGGACACTGTAGATTCAAAACAAAGGGCAAAGTAAGGACTCTAGGAGAAAGGAGTTCACAATTCAACAGGAGAGGGAACCAAAAAATGGACCGTGTTAGAATCCATAATAGTGATGCTTTAATGGATTAATGACTGGAAGCTGGGCCTTGCACTGAAAACTGTGTTCCAGAAATAAGAGTGTGTGGGTTGATGGAAAGGAGAAGAGAAAGACAGACATAAGGAAGACAGAGACACAGAGAGAAATTGATGCATGATGATATTATTGAACTAAGTATGGAAGCTGGAGAATAGGGCAGCATGTGAGGAATATCGCATGCCCAGTCCCAGATATTACCTGGACATATCCAGTGAACAGAAAATAGCTTCACATTCAGGCAAGAGATTAAGGCTGGGGATAGCATCCATTCAATCATTCAGTATTATTGTGTTAATTGTGCCTCAGACAATGAAATAGTCATGATGTTAGGGAAGGGAATACAAGGATGAAAAGATGTGGGTGATTTATTCAAGGAGTGTCCAGTCCACTGCAGGACTGACATGTAAACAAGTTTTATTATTCAGTTATTAAAAGAATTATTGTAACTCATATAATAAATATTTATGATGTGTAATCATGATACAATAATTACAGCGCTTTATAATTATATAATAATCATATTGCATTATAATTCAATAAGGAGACTTGCTTTAGTGGGGATATTTGCTAAGTCTGTTTATAGCATAGAAGAAAGGGCAGCTTACACTGCCTAAAAGGCTTCCCACGGAGGTAGCATTTATGCTAAGGATGCATGGTACCAGAACTTATTTCTAGCACGTGAGGAAAACCATGAGAATAGATTTGATCTAAATAGACCAATTAGGTGTATATTTGGACTGAGAAATGAATTTTGCTCATACCCCTCAAAGTCAGGCTTAGAATCCTACTGGTTTTCTTGGGCAGGGAAGATGACCAGACAGGTATTAATTATTTGCCTGTGAATAATGTGCTCAGGGTCATAAGGAATTCCACTGGTAGACGATGCCAGGTTGTAATTGCACCCCAACCATCTTGAGAACTGACCGTGGCTGCTTTGCAGAGGGACAGGCTTTCCTTGGCCTGCCCACCTTCTCTAGGGTTTGGTCAAGTTCTATAGCTGTTGTAATTATTTCAGTGTTTATTGTCTTCCTTGCATCTTTCTTTTCCTGTTATAACTTAGGTTTTTGTTTTGTTTTCTTGTTTAAAACTTACACCATCAGCAGCTCTCTACAAACTTACTCATTTTACTCCTCTGTGACAACAACTTAGGCAGTATTGGCTCTGAAAATCTAGCTAAATGATCAGTCTATTTTTTTTCTTCTTCATCAACTAGTGTATAGATTTTTCTTTTCAACTAGTTTAGAATAAATCAATATTCCAGGAGACAGCATATCTAAATCAGATGTTTACCAATTTCCTCTCCTTAAAGAACCTGATGTCGGTTTGAGGTCTCTGAATGCCACCGAATCTTAAATGTAATTGTGCGAAGCATGAATAAAGATAATGTATATGGTGATAATGATGTGGTTGATGTTAGATTAGCACTATCGTGAATTATTCCTATTTGATAACACAGCAGTGGCTTTGGATTTTGAGAAACCAATTATTCCTTTCATTTGTGTCCTATCCTGGAAGTCAGGGAAAGCAGTAACTTGCTGATTCACAGTATGTTTGAAAGGAAAAACTAATTAATAGCTTTAAAGCACTTGGAAAGCATGAAGTGTTACATACATAATAATTATACAATCCTCCGAGAGAGTTATTAATGTTTGTTAGCATATATTCACTAACCATAATTTCTCACACTTGGTTTGGGGGCTTCTTTTGATTTGGGAAGGCTATTTTCTTCTGTCTCCAGTTCTGCAGAAAAAGGACAAGGTGGGAGGAACCTGTTTCATGTTGAGGATTAATCTGTACTTACAGACTCACAAGTTAAGATATCAGATCGTGGACTATGGAATTAAAAGAATCTTGCAGACCACACAGTCTAGTTGTTGATAGGAAATAGGAGTCATACAGTATAGGTAAGTTTGCAGAGTTGCAGAGCCAGGACTGGTCCCTGCACGTATGTTAAAATTTGACCTCCAATTGCAATTGTCTTCAGAGTAGGCTGGTAAGAAAGTCAGCAAATGCAAGTAAACAAATAAAACTTGCAGTAGACTATTAAACTCATATGTAAGAAAGTTCAGCTTTTTGGGGGGATGTATGTATGACACTGCATTCTAATTTTTTTTGTGCCAAAAGCATTATTAAAGTCAGTGGGTGTTTAGTTGTTATTCTATCTTTGACACCAGGCATATTTATTGATGTGTAACTTTCATTAAAATTCTATATGGATTACTTTACATTCACATAAGAAACAACATTATAGACAAAGGAATGTATGATGACACAGGAAAAAAATGGTACTACTTAGAGACAATAAATTATAACACAAGATAAGACGTGTAAAGTGAATCAAGTACACTTTACAGCTATTGCTATGAAGTAGTATTTATTCATAAAAGTAGTATTCTGGGTTTGCAAGAGTAAATTAGGCAGTGGGTAAGCATATTGCATTCATTTTGAAAAAGAGAAATTAAATGTTTTATGTTGTATTATACATTACATATCAATTATGATAAATACACTTATGTTTGCAAATGGTAATTGCAGGTAGTTATAGCTAACAATCCTTGAATACTGTGTCTGTCACTGTGTAATGGGGAGTTTACATTAACTTTCTCATTAATTCTTTTCGTATCCATCTTTGGCACTAGGCTTTTTCAGGACCTTGGTTGAGGTGTAATTAACAGACTATAACAATGCAATTTTCAGAGTGTGCAAGTGAGTGCTTTAATATGTGCGTAGATTTGGGCAGCCATCACCATGATCTGGCTTTAGAACTTTATCATCATGCCCCACAGGAAACCCAGTGTCCAGTAGAAGTCGGCTCTCAGTCCCCATAGCCCTGTGCTCCCGGCCCTCACCTTCTGCCTCCATGTATTCGTCAATTCTGGACAGAAATATTTCTTAAAATATAACAGCTCTTAATTTTTGGAAAATGTCTATTTAAGGGTATCTACACATTTTCAGTGACAAAAATGAATAATGACTTTTTAGAAATTATCATTTTATTCAAAATGATATATTTTTGAATATATCATTTGACTGATAAAGTATTTACAGAATATTTTTATTCCTACTAATTGAACATGAAAACCGTTATACTTTATGGTGTGCTATTAAATCCTTCTGGGAAAAAAAGAAACTTTCAGTGTGTTAGTTGTTGACCGGGACACCTTTTATGTTTCATTCTGTGAGCAGAGAAGTCGGGAAAGCGCTCACTTTGCGGTTGTCAGCACATACTGTTTTTGAACAATGAGTTTCTTTGGGTGGAGTGAACCTGAAGATAAAATTCAGTTTCTTACTTCTAATCCAGCATATGCCCCTGAATCATTCCTTAAGCACTCATTCTTAAATCATCATGTGATTACATACTTTTCACCTCCTTTTTTTTTGTTGTTGAGAACTGATTGATTTTAGAACACTGTGTAGTCTGCTTTGCCAGTCACATTCTAGCAGCTGAGAAATTTACTTCATTCTGAGTGAATCTGAACCAAGACTGGAGCCTGTTCTCAATATCTGTTCACGGACAGATGTTGCTCTCTAGTCCTGTGCTGCTGCCTTGGACAAAGAGGAAAGGTGCTTTGGCCAAGTGAAGTTGCCAAGACATGGACTATTCAATATTTGTTTCAAGTTTTGGGCCACAGAGAGTTCTTTTGTTAACTCATTAAAAAAAAATACAGGTCCAGTACACAGTATTGTATTGCTTTTATTTCATGTGTATAGGTGGTGAGCATTTACGAGAAAACATTATAAAGAATAGATTCAGAGGAGAACTTCATTATGGACTATTTAAAAATATCTTGTCAGTTGCATTTGTTGTACTTTATTTTTTACCTTTCTTTTATTTTTGTATGTAAACTTTATTGTATTTTTTCCATTACTATTTAGTTCATTTATATCTCCCTCCCCCCAGCAATCACCACCCTGTTTGTTGTCCACGTCCATGAGTCCTTTTCCCTTTTTGCATTGATTGTACTTTAGAATGTTGCTTAATAGATCATAAGAAATAGGTACCTGCTCCAAAGTTTGGTGCCCATTGACCTAATTAGTTGTAGTTTTTGAAATATTACTCAGCTGTTTTTTTCTGAGTTCACTGCGATGTTTGATAAAAGAATAAAAGAACACAGGAATTTATATAATGTATATATAGAGAGGAAATAGTACTGTCAAGCTGTTAATTTTTGTAGGAGTTTCGGTGACATGACCAATGAGGATGAGCTTAAGGCTAGTACCTTTCAGGGACTGCTTACATTTAGAGAGAGAAAAACTGGAGAAACCCCACTAAGGTGGGGAAAAGAGTGCACCCAGGATCAGTGTGTTCCAGAACACAGGCGTGTGAACATGCACTCGTGGAGTTCCTAAGTTGGTGGAGAGTAGTCTGTCACCCCTCATCTTCACATACTGTGTTCTCCTGATTTGCTGACCATTAAAAAAAAATTCTTGCCATCCCAAGAGCTGCTAGTTTCCTTCCTCTCCCAGTTCACTGATCTCACTTTTGTTATCATATCCTACTTGTCAACTAAACACCCTTTAGTCGCCGATTCACTGTGGACTGCACCATGCTGTAACCTTTATGTTAGTTGTGCTTATAACCTTGAGGAACTTTGTTGTCCATGATTATAATTCAGGCATTCATTCATTACTCCCAGTGTTGATCCATCCCCCATTATGTATTAAGGACCAACGTGCTAGGCACATCAGTGACAGCATGTACCAAACAGACAACTCGCTGCTATCATGTGCAAGGCTCAGACTGTGAAAACTAAAAAACATATGACGATGCTACTCAGTGGTAGGTGCTATGAAGAATATGAAAACAGAGAAGAAGACAAAACTGAAGGTAGATGTTGTTTTAGGTAGAGTAGACAGGAACCAGCCTTCTGAAAAAGTGATATTTGAGATGAGAAAGTATGTGAACATCACGAAAGGTATTTTTGAGAACAGAAAATGCCAAGGTCGTATTGTAGGGCTTGCTTAATTTCTTATCTCAGATCCCTCAAGGTAGGACCAGCACTGTTCTGCTCTGGGACAGCATGCTCCTCGTAACTGATGTAGAAGAAGCAAGAAAACTGAGTTTTGCTAACCAACATGTTATTTGTGGTATGTCTAAGACAGAGAAAGTCATGTCGGAAATCCAGGTTACATCCCGGATATATAGGGTGGCTGTGTGTAACTTCTCATCCCTTTGTGATGTGTAGGCACAGCAGAGTTTGCACGTAGCTCCCACGCATTCATCAGCATAAAGCACTTTTTGTGTTGCCTCTCTAATCCACACTTTTCTCTTCTAATGAGCTGGACTTTGTTTCTCCTTTACGATGTGAAGATGTGGACCTGTATATATGAGCCGTAAACACCACTAAGGAACAGTTTTCACGTGCTCAAAGTGTGAAAAAAGGCTGCCTGTATCCCATTAACTTGGATCTGCTAACCCCTCTTTCCATCCTCACTGTGGCCATTTGATCAACATTCACCGTGTCTTCAATTCAAAAGCGTCAATACTGTATTGGTAGGACTTTCCAATATTTTCTTCTTAACATGTTTAGTGCTTTATAAATTTTTGTTTGAGGTTGGCTTCTGATTAAATGGTTAAGAAATCTGCATACATTTTTCAGGGGTCTAATTGCTTCCCTATGTCTCTTATAAGAGTATTCAAAGCTTTTTATTAGAATCCTTTCAATAAACTACTGCAAAAGGGAGTATAGTTATTATTATTGCTTTTTAACAAAGGACAGGTTAGCTAGCAGAGTTTAAGGAGTAGTCACTAGATTAACTGAGAAGTTGGTTGTAGAGTCAGGAGTGAAATTTTGATGACTTGACACGTAATTCAGTTGTCTCTCTACAGTTCGTGCTAAAGGATAATAATGATATCTGTATATAAACCACACCAGATATGAATTGCTAAATATTTTCAGGGTAATGTACACCTACCTGAGTGGGTAAAAAGCAAAAAGGCTGATCTCCAGAGATAGCAAATGGCTTCCTCATTCTTTTCTCAGCCAACCCATCTTTGACCTTTTCCATTTTGCTTCTCCTGGGTTAAAAAGAACCAAATGGATTGTACAGGTACAAGTTGATTTTTATTTTAAAAGAAAAGAAAATGATGCCACCACATATGCCAATTTTTTTATGGATCAAAAACCCTAAGTTCAGAGCAATCACTTGAAACCTGCTGAATAAATTAGTAGTTGTAAATCCAAGGGAAAAACAAGAAAACCTGCCAGATGCCACTCATTTAAATGGAGATGCTCATTTTGGATAAATTATTAGGTAATCTTTCAAGGATATTACTCACAAGTCAGGGCTTTTTGTGTGTATGTGTATTCAAATGATTTATTTGCAGTCTCTCAGAAATTTAAATTTTTTTCTCATTCACATTGTCCCAGCTTGACAGGGTTGCTCAGAAGGTTTTTTTTTCCTTTGTGTTAGAATTACAGTGGATGAAAGTATTTTTAAATTGCATGTTGCTGAAGAGGGGCGGTGCTCTCCAGCCTACAGGTCAGTACCTTGTTGGCCACAGTGACCACCTTTCTGATGGCAAAAATGACTTCCATAACATCAGGGTGAATTAAGCTGGTGCTGCATTCTGTCCCTAAAAATATCCAGAACATGATCCCTTGATGTTAGCTTTGGGGCAGGCTATTCCCAGCAACCCATTTAGCCAGAAATATGGAGAGCATACGGGGGTGTAATTCGTATCTCTAATTCCCATGGAGCCTCTGGGTAAGTCACAGACGTGAGCAGTGGCCCTGCGTGCATCAAGACAAATCCACGTTATTTCCTGACAGACACAGTGAAGTTTCTTTTGGGATAATGGCTACATACCATTGAGAAAAAGTAGGCTCATGAGCCCACTGTCTGAACTTTTTTCGCTTAAAAAGAACGGAATGCATTTATTGAAGATATCAGGGATGTGTTCCTCTGTTGTTTATATAGTTCCTATTTATGAGAACAGATACCAACAATCTGTGTTTCCCTTGATCAATAAATGGACTATGTGGTTAACTGAATATTTTGGCAAAATGACATGCATTGTGCATTCCGTATGGATTGCATGTGTTTCCAATATGGAAAGATAATAACCAGCTATTTAACATGATAACACAACTGAACTTGATTTAATTTGGAGGGTAGAAAAGGAAGGGGAGGGCACTAAAAGGCAGTTTAGGATTTTACAATTTCTTAAGAGTCTACTTACTCACTTATTTAAGAAATACTTGTTAAAAGCCATTGTGTGCCAGAAAGAATCTTAGTGCCAGAGGTGTGAACACTAATTGGACTCACTCGGCTCTCCAGCAGCTCAAAATTTAACAGCAACACAGGCATACAAAAAAAAGATTTTAGGAGAAAAATGGGGTATTTTTCATTTTACTTGGGTAGACTCCTCAGAGGGAATTTTTAAAAGGCGGCCTAGCAAATGAATTGGTATGTGGGGCAAAAGGCCTTTTAAGGAGGGGTGATGAGTACAAACTTACAGTGGCAAACTTGAAATGACATTACCCTTTTAGATCTCCTAAGGGACTGGACGAAGCTGGAACATGGATTGTTTTGAAGTCAGTGAGAAGATACGAACCTCCAGTTGAGAGACTGCCTAGGCCGTTACTCTGACATAGCTTGTATACCCTGCCAGGTTCTTACATTTTTATCCTAAACACTCCAAGTCATTAAAAAACTTGGGAATCAGTGTAAAAAAATCTGAGTTGCAGAAATATCTTTCTGGTTCATACTATGTTGTTTATCATCACTATGCCTTTCTAGGGCCCTGATATCTTTCTAGAGCCCCAGTATATGTCTTTCTAGGGTTCCAGAGGTGCCAAACACACGGTCAAATGAATCTGAGATCATTGTAATTGTCCTTAAGTCCTAGTAGTGTGTTCGTAGCTCCTTGCTGATCCCCTCTACCTGTATTCTGAATACCTTTTGCAGAACCTTGTTTTCTCCTTCATTCTCTCTGCCTCTCTTCCTCTCCCTCTCTCTCCCAGACTTAGTTTTCCCCTCTCTTTTCTACCCATTTTTCTTCATATCCCTCCAACGTTGGGAGGAGAGGGGGAAACAAAAACTGCAAAAACAAACAATCCCAGGACATATTCAGTTGTGAGTTATAGTTATTTATTTATGTATTATCATCTCTTTTAAATCAAGAGGCTATCTCTATCTTGTTCATGAGATATTTATTGAAAATCTGGTGCTGCTTTTCTTTAGGGTGCTTAGGATATAATAATGAGCAAAATAACCAAGGATGCCCAGCCTCATGGAGCTGAGGTTATGGCCAGACAGTAAACAATAACATATTGAATAAGTAAATGATAATATATTAGAACATGGTAAGTTGCTTGGGCAAAAAAGATGGAAAAAGTAAGGAGGCTTGGGATGGTTGGTTTCAATCTCAAAAGGAGTGGCTGGGTAAACCCCACTGAGAAGGTGAGGTAAGAAATACTTCAAGGTAGAGAGGGAGGTTGCAATCCAGATGCCTGGGGGTAGAGAAGGATGACAGCCAGTGTAGAGACATGAAGGAGGGGTCACTAGTAGTACCCCAGATGGTGAAGGTCTTGCCTTTGCAGATGTGTCTCTAGAGTATTGAAATAAAGAACAAGGGAGGCATTGTCCTCCTGCTCGGCATAGAGTTTGGCAAAGAGAAAGTAAAGCAGTGGCCTTCCCCTTCAATAGCCATGGAGAACGTGTCCTCTGCTGGGTAAGGAAGAGTTGGATGAGACACAGTACTGAGTCAGTACTTGGACCTCAACAACTTCTTTTCCCTCCAACAGACCGTAACCTAGTTGCCCAAGCTGCTTACACAGCTCCACCCATTGATTTGTTTGCTGGACCTTTTGGTATTTCATAAACACATTTTCCTGTGCATTGTAACCACTTGTTTCCAAATAGAGCGAAAGAAAATGTTCTTGAGGCATTTGCCATTCCTCATTCAACACGAACCTGGAGCGGGGCAGGAGTGAAGGGACACATCTGTCTGCAGGTTAACCTAGTGGAAGGTGGTGGAAATGGGCCATTGGACAGGAGAAGTGATCACCGCAGCGGGGAGTCGTCAGGCCTCTGCCTCACAGTCAGCATCCTGCTCTGCTCAAGTTCTGTGAGCTTGGAAAATAACATCAACCAAAGTTTCACTCCAGTACATAATTAACAGTGTATTAAAAGATATACTTTTTTAAGGATTAGTTTCTACTAATTACTTATGTTGTATGCCCATACTAAGTATTTTAAATAGTTGTAGCTTCTTTTGGTGTTTGTTAGATCCCATAACTTGTGCCTTTTATATCTAAAAGTCATTTATAAATGCACTGATTTTTAGATTCTGTGTATTTGTCAAACAGGTTCTTATAATTTTTTGTATAAAGTTGCATTTTTCCAGGTGATTTATTTCAAAGAATTTATTCTTGCTTCTAGGAGTCATAATCAAAGATAAATTAATTAGTAATGATAATAGGTTAGAAAGGCAATAGAACATATTTAGTGTTCAGTGGGTTAAATAAAGTTGCCAGATTTCTTTGTATAAATGGACAGATGGGGACATGAGTTTTAGAAATGTGTACAATTTATGATTGCTAATGATTAATCCCATTTCTAGGAAATTAGCATTTTCCCTTAAGTTTTCATCCCACTGTGCCTTTAAATTATATGAACATCTGCTTAACACTGTGTGCCAAAGTTTATGTAATAGTGTAGATTGAACAAGCACCTTTTTCTGATTAGTGGAAACATAATACAGATAGTGGAAGTGTAGGTAAATTTTAAGTATTTCATGATCAATAATGATAGCATGACAAAATGAAGAATTATAGTATAGTTATTTCATTCCAGATATCAGGAATAATCAAGACTTATCACATCTGTTAAGAGGGTTGTACCAAGTCACTTTCACTTCATAGATTCTCTACATACTTTTAGATTTTGGAAAGGGTGAGTATGGAGTTTGACTCATGCTATATATAAATCTGAACTACATTTCATAATCAAGTTTTACCAAGAATAGTATATTGAGCACAATCCTAATCATTCTAATATAAAAATCTAAATTTGAATATGCTGCTTAAAAAAAAACTTTAATTTATCTATGTTTCCTTTTTTAACCTTTTAGAATAGTTATCTTGTGGTCATTTGAATTGAGCCATTCATTCATTCATTCATTCATTCATTCATTCATTCAGCAAATCACTCATAAGCACCCACAGGTTGTAGTTGCTGTTGCAGGGGCTGGACAAACAGGTATGACTTAGAGCATAGCTGTGGATAGACAGGTTAATGATGATCAGCCTAAATATTTTTGTTAGGAAACCCATCAACTTTCTATTTCTGATCATGGCTTTGGTCCCTAGAACCATAAAGCTTTTTATACAATTTTGCATCAACGTTCATTTAGTAGTCTTTTTGTTTGTTTAGGACCCAGTCCATGAAAAGTATATTTTTTGAAATATTATCAAAACCACAAAGATGGAAAAAGGCCACACATGGTCTTTTTGGCATCATAACGTACAGTCTAGCAGACCAAGGCAGACAGACACACAGAGACAGCCAGTGGTCAAGGTGGTAGTGATGAATTGCTGACATGAGAAAATATCACCTTCTGTAAAGGAATCAGTTTACAGGAATTACATTCCTGTAAAGGAATTCCTGTAAAGGAATCAGAGCATTCATTCTGATTAGAGCAATTCAGGAAGAATTCTTTGAGAAATTTTCTTAGGTGGTATCTACCTTTTCATGGTCATCTTTTATATTTGATGATATTTCTTCTTCCTCCATTCCTTCCCTGGAACACTACTAGCTAAAATTTTGATGGTGCCTGGTCATACAAGGCTTTAAATTTATAGAAGAGCCAGCCATCTGTTGCTACTGACTGAGGCAGGGAGGGTGGATATGGAGTCAACATTTTCTTTTAACTTCCCTTTTACTGCCAAAGTCCTCACATGGTTTGCATCCTTTGCTCATCTCCCTTCTTGACACCCTGGGGATTTTTACTCCATTAGCTCTTATGAATTATTTCCCAAATGATAGCCATTGATCTCCATCTAATCAAATATAAGAACCTTTCATTATACTAAACCTGCTTAACCTCAGTGGGTTAAGAGGTACTACTACTGATAAACCCTGGCTTCCTAAAGTTCTTTTCCTTCTTATAGCTTTCCTTTCCTCTCCTCTCCTCTCCTCTCCTCTCCTCTCCTCTCCTCTCCCCTCTTCTCTTTTCTTTCTTTATATATTATGTATTTCTGAAAGGCAAGGAACCAGGGTTAATTTTACTTCCTGTAATGCATACTTTGCCAAGAATATAATAGATGCTCTATAAATACATGAAGATTCGTTTGGGAAGGGATTGTGTTGGTGGCAACCACTATTAGTGTCTGCTTCTAGAATGCATAACGGATGCAGATAGTATTTCACTTATTTTTGTAAGACATATCACTATCTTTTAAGTAAAAGAAATTAGATTTTAATCCCACATCCTACGAGGAAGTTGGGAAGTTAAGTATCAGTTGTGATGGTGTCCTCCAGGGTCCTATAAGAACTGAGGATATCAGGTAGTACCCGGAAAATAATGGCAGGGCCACTGTCTTTAGTGCATCTTGGTCAGTACTGGTGTGTTTCGCTTAAATCCCCATGGGTCCTTAAAAACCTGTAGCTCTTTGGCTCTGTGCCCCAGTTATGGCACCGGAGTTTTTCCCAAGGCTGAGCATCTGAGTGTCCAGAGCCAGCACCCTGTTTAACAATTGGATCTTTTTCCTCTGGTCCCAGTGGCTGCTTTAAGGACCTTTGGCCCTTTCCTCATCTACAATAGACTTTTTCCCATGTGACTGCTCAATCCTACTTCCCCTAGCTTCATAGAGCCAGCTTCCTGGAAAGGGACACCTAGACCAAGAAGTCTCTGGACAGATGTCTGCATTTGTCCTGTAACCCAGGGTTTGTTAACTTCATTCAGCACTATTGATATTTTGGCCAAAAAATTCTGTTTATCAGAATGTTTAGCAGTATCCCTGGCCAGTAGCATTCCCCAATTCTGACAATCAAAAATGTTTCCAGACATTGCCAAATATCCTCTGGGGGAACAAAATTACCTTTGGTTATGAGTCATTGCTATAATTCAAACTTACTGAGATATGAAAAGCTCTCAATAAACTGTATTGCAACAAACACATAATTAGGAAATATTAATTCTCCTTTAGGGAAAAGGTTTAAAAATTAGTGGCGATAGTAGCCAAATGGAAATGAAAAAGAAGGGGCATGGTGTGTATGGATAGGCAAGATGTTATTCATATCTTAAAGATCACTAGAGACTATATCCAGAGGCTGCTTATTTGTTAGGCAGGGGAGGCAGGTTTCACATCCATCCAACCTAAGAATCCAAGTAAACTTTTCATAATACCATATACTATTTCAGCTATGCAGTTCACTTCGCCAAATATTTCAGTGCATACATGAGAAGACTGCATTCTTTTTTTATGATTATTATTTTACTGTTGTTCAAGTACAGTTGTCTGCATTTATCTCCCTCCACTCTCCCGCCACCCCAGCCATCCCCATTTCCCTCCCCTGATTCCACACCTGCCTTGGTTTTGTCCATGTGTCCTTTATAGAAGACTGGATTCTTTGCCTTACTTTGGAATATTGCATGTGTAGTGGGCACTAGGTTGCAGGAATAAAAGTTCTTCACTACAGTGAAGATGTGAAATGTGAAATGCCCATCAATGTATTCAAATTTGTATAGCAATATGTCAGGAATTCTTTGACTTTGATTGACTACGTGTACAAGAAACATCAGGCTTAGCTCAAAAGCTGACGCTATTTCCTATTTTGCTAGACTCTCATTCTGTTAGGACAAGTCAAAAACTGGAATAGAATGTGAGAGAGTTGAATGAGCAAATTGGGAATGTGTAGGACTTCAAAAGAGGAAGAAGAGCCTATAGAGGTGAAACAGAGTATGATAACATGATAATTATAGATTGTGTGGTATGGCAGATGCAACGAGGAAAGGATGGAGTGAACAGAAATGAATCTGTGGAGTCACACATTCGGCTGTGGGGTCTTTATATGCTATATAAATGAATATCAACATTATTCTCTAAGCCACTGAAGAGCCATTGAAGGATATTAAGCATTAGCATTTTATGAACAGATTTATGTTTTTGGGCAAAAAAAAGACCCCAAACCATTAGTTACAATTTGAACGTTGGATTTGAACAAAGTCACTGTAAAGATGATGATGATATAAACCAATCAAGAAAATTGAGGTCCTGAACAAAAATTGGACCAGTGATGACTTAAAAAAATAAATTGATTCATGAATAAATTTTTAGTAAGTTTTTTTTTGGTAATTCAGAACCTTGCAACCTTCAATATGTGTCCAAATCACCGGTTAAAATGCAGATTCTGATACAGTAGACTCCCAAGATTCTGCATTTCTTGCAAGCTTCCAGATGATGCCAAAGCTTCTAGTTCCTGGACAATATTGTGTGTAGGCAGGTCTAGATGACATTCACTATGCTGGGTCTGGAAGAATAGGTATTGTCATGTAGTGTGGAAGATGCGGTAGCAGGTGCCTGGAATATAGGTGCTTTGACTCTGTCATTGAGAGTCAGTTTGATTCCCTCTGCAGCTTTGACCTTTGTTGTTGGTTTCACTTTCTTGCTCTTCAGTCTCTGGTAGCTTATCTTCCAAGGCTCAAGTTTGGTAGAAATAAATTACTTGCCTCTTTCCTAACAGTCCGAGTGGAAAGTCTAATTAATGTTGCCTTGGCTCCAAATAAGTCCTGTCTGTTTCTGATCAAATTGCTGTGGCAATACAACTGTGATGTACTAGTTTGTCTGGCCTTGAGTTAATCCATTCCTGGAATCAGAAGTAGAGCCAACTTCATCTGAAGGGCTTGGACTGATAATGGGGAAAGTATGCTATTCCCAAGGGGAAAATCAGGGTGCTGATTAGATTTCTACTATATACAGTGATTGGATGCATACCAGAAGTTTACAAATGTTCTTGATTTCTTAGGAAATTGTTCATGGTGCCCTCATCCAAAAGAAATACCCAACAGTTTATTTGGTTGATAGGTCCAACAATTTAATAAGGATTTATATTCTAACAATTTACTATATATAGTTTTGTTTATTAAGTAGTTAACTACAAACAACTTAATATGATGCATGTCCTAACCATTAAGTAGCTGTTTAATAAATAATGTATATAAATTGAAATAAAAATAGTATCTTATCCCCTAAGGAGGTATGTCCACCTGTTGGGTTCCATACAACTTTTTGACCTCAGGTTAAGATTAAGTTTTGCCACCCTCATATTCTATTCTACATTGATTTTTTTCCTCAGTAGTTTCTCTTTTTTTCTAACAGCAGTCCCTAAATCCCAGCTTTACAAAGGTATGATATTATCAAAAGAGACCTACTGTGAGCACTATATTTCTTGGAACTGTGAACTATCTTAAGCACATTGCTGTGTATTCTCCAACAGATTTTCAGTGTGACTGGGGTTCCCTAGAAATGTTAAAATATCACAAGAACCCCTGTGAATTTCCTAAGTTGCCTTGGTACATAGTTTGAGAATCATGGTCTTAGAAGTACTATATTTGAACTTCCTATTAGACATCTATGTAGAAATGGAGAATCAGATGTTGGCTCTGAGGGTTGAGTTTAGGTAAGGAGTCTGGGCCGGTGGGTCCTCTCAGCATGGAGGTCTGCCTCCTTCTGGGTCTTGGCCCACAGACCTCTAGGATGGTGCACGTCTTTCCCTTCTTCTCAAGAGAAGAATGGTGTATGTCTACTCAGCCACCACCCAGCTTTACAGTACATTGTTTTACTCTTCGATCTTATGAGTTCTGCATCAGTCTAATAGACATACATCCTCCTGGAGGGGCTCATCTCAGCGTTTGCATTTCACGTTTTCAACTGTATTTCAAAAGAACTACACAAAAGAGATTGGTTTTGTCTTCTGAACTCCGAATTGATCACTTATTGGCATAAGTAAATGAGAGGTGGCCACCATGTCTTTTTAATTTCGGTTGTAAACCTGAAAGTTTAGACTTTGTTCCTTTAATCTTAACCATGTGTATCAAAGCTTAATCAGTAAGAACTGAGCAGAGCAAGGTTTTGACCTCAAAGTGACTTTTTTCTCTTAAAGTAGTGGATTGAGTATTTTCTCATTGATTATGCTCCCCCCCTTTGTTTGTTGTTTTAATGATGTAGCATTACTATCCTCTAACCTGGTTTTCAGAACAGCTTAAATGTGCTCTGGCACCAGCAGATTTCCCAAAACATGTGCAACTTTCATGTTACTAGACTCAATAATGTTAATATCTCTCTGGTTAATGTACGAGATATAATGGACCATCATTATATCATCACTGCATCACTGCAGCTCATTTCATGACTGCTCACTATCTTATGAAGCTGTCACTCTTGCTGATAGTAGGAATTACCTGTTACAATCCCTACCCATAGTCCAGAAAATGAAATGTGTTGAATATGTTAACTACACTATTGTTATGTTAATACTAATTTTTTCCATTAAAAAGTGAAAGATACTAATGATTATTCAGTATGAAAAGAAATGCTGTGTTTTTTCTCTTTGAATATCCAAATAATTTCTACTTTATTTATAAAAGCAACATAATATTAGATGGCTTATTTTTTGTGTTAGGTTCTCCTTTTAGTATCTCTTAATACTGCAAAGGAAATATTTGAGAGTATTAGCGCCACATTGACAAATGTTTATAGTAGACTTTGAAACAGAAGATCATTGTACATGTTTATTTTTGAGGTTTGATGTAATTTGTTTTTTAAGTGACATAAACAGTGCTTGGCTATGACATGTAGTTTTGACGCTATGATATTTTAGGACATGTGTTAGTAATGAGCGTCTGCGAGTACTTACCATGTCACGTAAACAATGGTGCCGTAATGAGGTGTTGAAAAATGCTCCCGCCTGGACAGCTGAGTTTGTTTGCGATCACCAATGTCAACAGAATTCCATAAATGATAACGCAGTTCCTGTCCTCCTGATGGGGGCTCAGAAAAGCTTTTCTTAGTTCTTGTCTCAGCATTTACTCATGATTGACATGTGACAGTCACCTTCCTGGGCTCCATTTGTGTTTTTCATCATAAAGACATTTGAGTTTATTTTATAGAACAAGAATAGCATTGCATCTGTTGCTTGTTGAATAGGCTCTCAATTTATGCTAGAAAAATGCCAGTGCTGTACGCCTCTGTGTATGTGGTTTTTCCTTCCTGTAGCCATTCTTCTCTTAGCATTCCAGTGATTAATTGAACAACTGCACAACTGCATTAGAGCAGTACTTGCTCTGGCGCTTACTAAACTTAAAATTATCGCTGCAGCTCATTACATACTACTACTGACTGCTCACACCTGCAGTTTGTGCAGCATGGAGGCCGCTCCTCAGCTACTTTTTTTATTTTTGAGATTATTTTATATTATTTTACTTTCATTTTTCCATTACCGCTTATCCTCCATACTATCTTCTATGTCCACCCACCCTCCCACCCCCTCACAATCATTCTTCACTTAATGTGACAGCTATAGTTCAAAAAACTTTATGCCCATCTTCTAACTGACATTTTATTATCATTTCTCTGGTGTTTATTATTAGGGGTTAAGCTATTTTTCACTCAGGTTCATAGAAGCTCAAAAGTAGAGCAATTTGTTAATGCATGTTAAATGTTAATCACCAAGCTCAGAGATTTTGGACATTAAAATATGTCAAGTTGGGTAAATAGAACATTACATTTTGGCTGTTGGAAAGGGCCTGTTAACTTGGACCTCACATTTACTAGTTCTCACAGCATATTAATTTCATGGCAGACTTTGGCTCTTTTGCCTTTTAAAAAAATATTTGATTGAGTCAACAAATATACAATAGAACAGAAAAATTTTGTGTGTTAAACACGCCGTGGTACAATCAAGAGATCGGATTTGACTGTGCAGCAGGGAGAAGCAGCAGCGAGCCCTCGGAGTGCATCACATCTCACCTTTGTCCTAGAGCAGGGGTGTCCCACTCATTGTCACCAGGGCCACATCAGCCTTGCCGTTGCCTTCCACGGGCCGAATGTAACTTCAGGACTGTATAAATGTAACTACTCCTTAACCAGGGGCAAGGAGTTCGGCACTGCTGCCAGGTAGAAACAGGGTGCCAGGCTGGATAAAACAAGGTGGAGGCCAGATTCGGCCTTCCCTTGTGTTTGCCACCTGTGTCCTAGAAGCTCCTGCTTGTTGACGAGAGGTGCTGCAGTAGGCAAAAACAGGATTGTATTGACTCAGAGTTAGGGTGCATTGGTAGCAAGCGTACAAATACATGCTTTCTGACATCATTAACATGTGGCAAAGTTGAAAGTTAGGCCTTCATGAAAATTAAGATTTTAACTTTATATGAAAAAAACCTTACTTTAAAGCATGGTGAAATTGTAATATCAACGCGTAAGTCAATTATTGTATTCCAAACGTATTTGTATTCTTTACAAACAAATACTTCAAAAGGCATCCTTCAAAAAAGCAAGTATAGTGGCAATAGTATAAGCGTTCTTTGTGATATAATAGAACTTTTTTTACTATATCCAGACATGTTAAAGAAAGGTCTTTACAATTGCATAACCACAGAAGCAAGATCCAATGCAAAGAATTCAGAACATTTAATAATTTTTAAAAAGCTGCATTTTTGCTTAGAGCAGGCCCAGGTATCATTCACTACACCACACACAAACTGTTTTAAAGCCGCATATCCAACAGTTTTTCTTTCACTTGGAGAGCACAAGTAAGGGTAGCAGAAGGCATGGACCCTGGATGCGGCAGCAGGGCCCCTTAAAAGAGACCTGCAGCAGGTTCCCCAGCCTCTTTTGTGTCAGATAAGGAAGTGACTTTTCTTAGAGAAGAGAATTACAGTTATATCCTTAAACAAGGATGCTAGAAGCAGATTTCTTTTTAGAACTTGTGGTGGGGATGCTGAAATAACGTTGCAGAGAACGTCAGTTTATTCTAAACTCAAGTTACTAAGATTCTGGTAACAATGCACATTCAGCTTTGGAAGTAGGCGGGACCAGAGGCTAATGTGTACTTTTCATAACTTAAAAATAATCATGCTCCTTGCAGAGAAGAAAATTGTTAGTTATTCTAAAACCAGAACAAACTGCAAAGAAAAGCGAGTGCAACATTAGCAGTTACTCAAATATCTTCTCATGTTTTTCTTTAATTTTTTCATGAACTTTTTCATTTGCTCTCAAATGAAATACCAGGCAGGTATTATTTTCTCATTTATGTATATTATAAAAAAGGCAAAGGGGGAAAAATTGGGACAACTGTAAGAGCATAAATAAGCATTAAAAATAAATAAATAAAGACTTTCAGCCACTGCAAAAAAAAAAAAAAAAGGCATTTAACGCTAAATTGAGATGGCAAGGTAGTTTTTACCTTCCCTTTCTGGAAAAGAAAATCAAATATTTATTAACTGCTTTCTATTGTTGTCTTTTTCTTTAGAAAGTAATTTGTGGTCAGTGGAGCCCAGCGGGGAAGCTCCTTTTCCTCCAGATGGCTGTGACATTTGAGAAAGCCTGGGAGGATTAAAGGCACTCTGGTGCGCGCTGGCTGCACAGCCCTGATGAAGCCAACAGTCCCAATCTGGGTCCTGACCTGATTGGATGGCCACGGGCGCAGAGTTCTCATCTCAACGGTGCAGTCACCGTGCACATTTGTAAGGGCACTAAAAATGTTCCAAAGTTTTGGTGACTTTTAAACAAAAACGTATAAACCTTTTCTTTGTGGCATGTGGTTGGAAGGCTCACAGAGATACATTGTATGACTTAAAAAAAAACAACTATCAATATTTTTGCGTGAATGAGCACAGCAGGCTCTAAATGTCTTTACTCTTTATTAAGTAGGGTTTGCAAACAATCTAAATGGTTAAATGGTAGAGGAAACTATAGAAATGGATCTCAGTGAGCAAAGCCTACCAAATCTAATTATATATTGTCACCGTCTGCTGAAATATGATAACAGAATTAATACAATTACTGTCAGAATTTCAAAGGAAAAAAACCTGCACACAGGGGTGTGTGTGTATGTGTGTTAGAGAAAGGGAGAGAGGGAGGGAAAGAATGTAGCAAGAGCCAGAAAGAATAGCATCTTAGATGTTCTTGCTTTTTTACTTTTCCTCAATTTGTTGATTATTGTTTAAAATAATTGGAAAGACCTTTTCCAAAATTTTGAATTGATCAAAGTTATCAAATTTTGGTAATGTGATTTTATTGGTTTGGAATTTTAATTATATCTACTGCTGCTTCCAAAATTACCATAGCAACAGGTGTGTAATTATCAACATTGCATATAGCTTCGATGTGTAATGCATTTCTTCCAGTTGAATGAATATTAAGCCATACTGCTTAACACCTACTCTACTAGTAAACAGATAAAGCCTTGACCATGGCCTGTAAATTGACCCTGCCTCTATAGATTTCTTTTACTACAAAGCCATTGAATGAGGGTATTTAGTGCCTTTGAGGGTTTTCTAAATTTATTAGAGCTTGACAGAAAGCCAGTTTTACTTAATTTAATGACAAAAACGTGATGTGTTTAATTACTACTTACATTTCCTTTAGTAGAATTGTCTTCAGGAAAATATACTGCTGTTGTTTTTGGTTGCAAGATGTGTGTTCATAACAGATGATATATATTTTTAGAAGTATTTTCCTAAGAACATATTGTAGTTTTTTTTTTTGTTCTAGTGCAGTTATCCCAACTTTCCCCCCTTTGCCCTCCTTCACCCAGCCTGACCCCCGCTCTCACAGTCAACCCCACCCTGTTGTCCATGTGCATGTCCATGGGTCATGCATACATGTTCCTTGACTGGTCCCTTCCCCTTCTTTCCACCCTTATGACCCTGCCCCCTCCGCTCTGGTCACTGTCCGTCTGTTCCTTGTTTCCATGCCTCTGGTTCTGTTTTGCTCACTTGTTTGTTTTGTTGATTAGGTTCCACTTCTGGGTGAGATTATATGATATTTGTCTTTCACTGCCTGGCTTATTTCACTTAGCCTAATTCGCTCTAGTTCCATCCATGCTGTTGTGAAAGGTAAGAGTCATCTTTCTTTCTGCTGCATAGTATTCCATTGTGTAAATGTACTCTTCATAGCAAATTCAGGTGAGCCATGTATAAAGGACATACAAAATGAAACCTTTGAATTAAAACATAAATATAGTCTAATATATATTAACTCTAAGAAGATTGTATAATCTGTGCTGTCTTAATGAAGTCTAAACTTTACATTGTTTCTACTCTTCTAGGTGGTCTTTTCAGGCTGACTTCGGCCTGTAAAAAGGCAAGAGTGAATGATTATCAGAAATTAATTATCTTTTATGTATCTCTGTTATCAAATTCAATTTTTCTTAAAAAATAATGAAAGAGATGACAGTTTATTATTACTGCTATTATTATTTTAATCATCCAGTATCATCTATTTTTTAAGCCCAATGTATACACTTCACTGACCAGAGTGAGGTTTTATAACAACTCTATTTATGTTTAAAATACAGAGATCAAGCAGCCGTGTAAATAATATTGTTAAATAGGAAGCCAGCTACATGATTATAAAGCTATATGGATCCTTCTATTATTCAGTCTGTTTTTAATGGACATTTCATTTTAGAGTGCCATTCAGGACCCTCAGATCATTAAATGAAACATAAATAATCAATGTTAGAGCAAAAGCTAGCATAAGAAGATATATTGAAAACTTGGAGTCTAGATACTTGGATTTCCATGACAGATGATTCTGCAAATGAGCAGAGAAAGGCTCTATGTGACCTTCTTCTACCCTACTCCTCCCTCTCCACCCCAGCCAGTCACCCCACAATGTATCATTTCCTTATCTGCAGTTATAACTGTGTTCCTAATTCAAACTAAAGTTGAGGTCACCAGTGGAACAAGATGAGACCACCTAGTTATGTAGCGGTGCACTGCAAAATGGAGCCTAACATGCTGTATTCACAAATGGATTGACAACTAAGAGAGATGTGAATGCTTATTCACGCAGATAGGTTCACTCCGAAAATAGTGTCCATTGCATTAAAAGCCATTAAAAGAACATGGAGAATAAACTGATTTTCTCTAGATTGGTTTCTCCAATATTTCTCTCTTGATTATTTCCTCTAGTTCGTATTTAAACTGTGTATTTTAAAGCAAGGGTAAACACACACACACACACACACAGTGTGTTTCTGCAGACTCCCCTTTAATGGATTCCTGCCAGTATTGCCATTGTCTCCCTTGCTCTGGCTGCTCTACTGTGCGAGGTTGCTTGGAAACGCTCCTTCTTCTGTGCAAAGCTTTCTAGCCACTTCCCATACCTCCCAGTCCAGGGCTTAAGGATTCAGGAAATCCAGCCACTGGTGTTTCTTTTCAAAATCTCCTTAGTAAACTAATGATCTTGTAAATGGAGAAAATAGAAAAATAGCTTCCCCGTCTATGGGACGTGCATGTTAAAACAAAATCAGAACTGTCAAAAAATTATAAAATTGTTGTTACAAGGTAAAACAAGTTGAGAATGTTCTTCTCAAGTGAACTTGATACAAAACTTCGTTAAAAACAACATTTTTTCATGTGTAATATTATTTGGAAATACTTAAAATTAACATTTACCCCACTCTCTCAGTGTGGAAATTTGGTTCTGTTCCCATTAAAGTTGCATCATGTTCTCATCACCCTGTTAAATTCGGAAAGGTGAAAGTCAGATATCTTGATTTGGAATATTAATGCATTTATTACATTTCAAAATAAGAACCATTATTAGACAACAGAATGTGATCATTATGCACTTTTTCCCCCTTGATTAACTTTGAGTCAATCTTGAGGGATTCATGGAATATAAAGTTGCTGTTATATTTATAACACTGATTCAACTGCTCTTACTTGGCTTTGCTACTAAGTCACTTTCTCTTTTAAATCACTTTAACAGCAAAATAAGAGTGATAAATATTTTTATATGATTTTTCCTATAATTAGTCCAAATTGATACTTCTGAGGTACAAAAATGAGAATATTATACCAACATATGTGAATTAAATATATGCTACTACATAATACCTGTATACCATTTCTAGCTTTAAAAAAAGATTCTTTTTTTAGACATAACATTGGGTAACTTTCATCTTCTTCTTTTGTTGTAAGTAGTGAGAAATTACATGTTTGTCATATAGGACAAGAAAGGAAAGATGTGCTCCCCATTGTTTGACAGTCACACGATCGTTAGCTATGACTCCCCTATTTGAAACTAGTTAGCTTTTGGCCTCCTAAGACTTGCAGCTTACTTTCAAACTGTGACAGTCTGTAATTTTAACTGTATAATATTAATATTGCCAACAGCATACCCTTTGACAACTATTGGTAGATCACATAGATTAAATTGATTATTATATATTGAAACTTCTCATGTATCATGTTTATTTAGATTTATTGAAATACTATTTCACAACTTCTTTATTTAAATAATTACTTCTGACACATAGATCCTTGTTGCTGCAGGAGTACATTTTAAGCTTATTCATAAGGTTAATTTTTAGTTTTAAGTACCTATGTGTCCCATGATTGGTTACTGATTTCAATGTATTCATTATGTTGCTTGTGAATGAAGAATTTAAATCATTGGTCAAGAAAATTGGATATATTTCCCTATATTCTTACTCCTTCTCTATCTTTTAAGCCTCAGTATAACTCAAGATAGATATTTGGATCTTTTTGTTAATTGCTGATTAATTTTTTTTTGAGTTAAGTTATGTCTCCAATACCATTACTATATAGGGTATTGGGAGCAAAGCAGAGGCGTACAGCTGCCTGTTTAAGCTTGCATCCACTGTGTCTGTAATGCAGAACAGTTAATTGTGGGCTACAGGCAACTGTAGTAAATAGAAATCTGGTGTTTTCATTGTCATCAGGGTGGGAGTCTGATTTTCATGTGAATTTAAATTGGTAAGGCAGGTGGAATATCAAAATAAGCATCATGTGGTGATTTTGAAATAATTATCAAGGAAAAAATGAAAGAGCTCAAGTGCTTACTCTGTGTGAGACAGCCTGTCTCCAAGGTGCTTTACATATTTTGCCTCACTCAATCCTAAAAACAGCTCTATGACTTAAGTAGCATTGTTCGCATTTTACAAATTGAAGAACTCATGCTTACTGAGGTTAATTAAACTTAGACTGTGCCCAGTCATTTTGTATTCTAGAGGTTATAATTCTCCACTACATCTCCAAATTCCTCATTAATACAGGCAGCGAGGGTATCTCTGATAGCCTATGAAGTCATCACCATAAGGATAGATAATCCTAATTACCAGGGATTTGGATGGTTCAAAACAATAGTGTACTAAAGAATAGATTCACTGTGTGCAAAGCAACAACCACAACTACTAGAGCACAATTACAATTTCTGTAAAATTGGACCACACATTTTGAGCTCTCTATAGATAAGCATTAGTAGGTATTCTGCTATTTCCATGGAAACCAGGAAAATACTCTCGATCTTTGAGGACCACTATGTGACGAGCCCACAGTAAGAGAGGCAAAGATAAGACAGGGCCTGTGCCCAATGGCATGCCTACCCATGATAATCATTACTACGAGAAGTGTTCACTGTTCCCTGGGTACATGAAGGCGAGCTGTGATATGCTGTGGGAACATGAAAAGTGAGACTTGGGGGTGACATTTGAGTAGGGTGTGGAAGGGTGTGTTCACCTGGTACTGGAAGAAGGAAATGGTTTCAGGCTGGTGCAGAAGCACAGGTGGGCCAGTGAGGAGCTCTGCATGTTTAACAAAGTTTGTGCTTCAGTGATTCGAGAGAGTCTCTGGTGAGGTGAAGGGGCTGAGTATCATGAAGGGCCTTTGGTCCCATTGTGAGGGATTCCTGTGCCACCTTCTTAGCTAAAGAGAAGATCAATAAAACACTTATCAATTATAGACAAAATATTCAGCTTTGTATGTTGGAAAGACTGCATTTATGATGAGGACAGGTAAAGGCAGAAGGGTAAGAATCAATCACATCAGTAAGGTTACCATGTCCTGAGTCTCAGGAGCTTGGCTCTAGGCAAGTGATGTGCAGGGCTTGAACAAGCATATGAATGAGACCAAAGAAGAGGTCCTGAGAAGTCTTGAATTAATGTCATTTATTGTATTTAACTAACATCTTCCCGTTCTTGTTTTAATTCTTTGGGATACATACTTAGGAGTGGAATTACCCAATCATATGGCAATTCTACATTTAACTTTTTGATGAATTGCCAAAGTCATTGGCTTTTATAATGATGATATGAGCGAGGGCTTTCTAGCACTAACTGTCACACATGTTTCTCAAAAATAACAATAATAATCATCTTAGGAAGCCATTGGTCACCACAAAATGTGCTCATTTCTTTTTTTTAAAGAAAGTGAGTGAGGCATTTGTGAAGGCAGTAGGGACAATGTTAGCTGTGACTTTCCTGGCAGTTACCTGTCCTCATCTTTAATAGAACTGTGAAGATTTCAAGCAAGATGTAGATTCATCATGGTGGATGGAGGTGGCTTCATACAATGAGCAAGTGGAATGAGATGACTTTCCAAGCATGGAACTGTGCCTTAGAGAGGATGTGGAGAGGAGGTAATATATGAGAAGAAAGAGTATTTAATGAGCAGCACTATAGTGGGGAAAGGTGTGGTATTAGGTATGAAAACGAGGAAGGAAGGGGGTTTGCATCTTTTCTTCTGTCTCAGGTCTTCTGACAGCACTCTGTCCTCCCCTATTACTTTCATCAAGCTTCACTGAAAGATACATAGAGATATGAAAACTTTATACTCTTTTCCTTTAAGTCCTCCTACTCAAAAAAAATCAACAAATATTAAGTAATTGTCTTTCAGTTTTATTCCTCCTCTGTTGAGAGCTGAAGAGAGGATGCTTTGTATGTCAGTGAGAGTTTCAGATGTGTCTGGCAGTGGGAGGGGAGGCATCTCACATTTGGGCTTGGTCTTCCCCTTGGAATTTCCAAATGGTTTCACCACCCCATTTCATCCCCGACAAATGCAGGAAGGCTTTAATATGCAGGGAGTCTCAAGAATATAAATTACAAATGTTAAACTTTCCTTTTGACAAGTTATTTATTAAAAAAGGACAAAGCAGAAAGAAGGGAGAGAAGGAAAAAAAGGAGGAGAGAAGAAAAGGAATACTTGCATGGCATAACATCAGTTATTAATACACCGTCAGTGAAGTAAATCCCTAAATTCTGAAGTTCTGTGGCCTTTGTTTGGTAGGTTGTTCAAACAACCAGGACCCCAGGGTCCTCTTTCGTAAAATAAGGATAATGATTTTATTTCTATTTTGTAAAATAGGTTTTTTTTTTTCTACTCAGTGTGAAGTTCTCAGTGTGAAAAGACTTTGTAAATTATAATGTGCTTAGAAAATGAATTTTCTTTGTTCAGTGGATTGGAACTTAGTGCCTAAGAGTAGTAGAAATTCAGCAAAATTGTTGTGAAAATTGTGTAAATAAAAGTTTATGCGATCAGTTAATGCCAGGATTTGTAGAATGGATGTCAGATTTGTTAGTATCATTTACTAAGAACTGTGTATGATGCATACCATGCCCTTAGAAGACACCACTGTTGCAAGAGATGATACCTTCTTTTTTTTGTTTGTTTGTTTTGTTTTTTTTTGGTTTTCTTTTAAATGATTGCTTATTAGTTGCCGGTCACTGTTCTAAGACAATTTCATGCAGGAACTCTAATTTTTACATCACCTGTGAGCTATCATCCCTATTTTATAAACAGAGAAATTGAGGAATAAAAAGTTTAAGAACTTGGCCAACATTCAACAGCTATTACTTATTATGTAAAAATGAATCCATTCTCATTTTGTATCAACCACAGATCTCAATAATTGTCAATCAGAGCTGATTAACAAATGATATTCAACATATTCAATATTTGACATTTAAGTTACCTTAAGAGGTTATTCTTATTTTTTTTCAGATTATTATTTATTTTACCTTTAGTAGATTTATTAATATAAAGGCTTCTTAGTTAAGTGATTTTCAAACTACGCCTCAAGTATCCCTATAAATTTCTTGGAGGATATCATATTCTCTTTATCCAGATTCACTCTGGGGATATCTGTTTTATATATTGGGTTTCATTAGTGAAGCCCTTCCTTTCTCTCTCCTTTACCCCTTCCTTCCCTCCTCCCTCCATTTACTTCTTTCATCTATTATCCATTCATTGTTCATCCATCTGTCCATCCATTCATTCACTCATTTTTCCATTCATGTATCTACATACCCATCCATGCAACCAACCAACCAACCTACCCAAAATCAACCAACTAATCGACAAATACACACTGGACTCTCAATATATACTAAGTACTGTGGGGGCCAGCCATTGCATTCTTTAAAAAGAAAGATCTAAAAAGACTTTTTTTTTTCATTTCAAAAAACACAAGAAACTGAATGTAAACATAATTGTGTTTAATAAAACTAAGTCTATAGAGAACAGACTGACAGTGACCAGAGGGGAGAGGGGAGGGAATTTCAGGGGAAAGGGGGAAGGGTTTGCAGGAACAAGTATAAAGGACACATGGACAAAAACTGGGGGGGGGGGTGGAAATGGGAGGGAAG
>PVKU01000268.1:291795-472649 GCA_004027475.1 Anoura caudifer | reverse complement strand
GTAATTTTTCATGCATTTCAAGCCCAGAGGAGTAAAGTCTTTGCAGACATCAGAACTCATGGTCTGAGTGCCATGATCTGAGCTGGAGCTCCCAGCTGATCGGCCTGAATTGGCACAACATGGTGAGGTCATTGTTCAAATAGGAACCCGTGTCACAACTGTTTCTGAAAAGTAAAAAAATCCAGCTAACTGTGTTTTCTACCCTTAACCATATTAAGTGTTTAGTATTTTAAAAATAAGGCTCAAATCAGAGAATGACATTTAAATTTTAGGTTTCAGGGTCTCTCTAAAGCATGTGGAAATTACTCCATTAATGTCGGCAAGATTATAAAATCCAAATTTATAGAAATGTTAGTGACTAAGTACCAGTGTATTAACAGTGCCAGTCTTTCCTGGTTATGTGTACATCGCATTAAAATGCAATACTGAAATTCTAGAATAGATAATACTTTTAAAGGTTCTACAACAGAAACATAGTTTTGGATAAGAAATATCAAAGATCTCAAAACATTGTTAAATGAATGTATTCCAAAGCTTTAAAGTGATTTTCAGTCTTGACTCAGAACACACTGTGTGTGACGTTACCCCCACCACCCCCGCTTTTTTCCTGGTCTGTTCTCATTCAGTTCGGCTACACTACATTAAGAAAGAAATATTGAATAAATGGTTGGTTTCACCTGATTAAAAAGTACTTTCCAAGGGACAGCCTAATTAGCATAGGCTGTCCCTCTCCCTCCCTTCCTGCCTCCTCCCCCACACTGGGTGACCTCTTCCCTCAGGTAGTGAGAGAGCCTGAAGCTGCATTCTGCAAGGTTAGTGGGCCAGAACAGAGGACATGCTGCTGTCTCTTGAAATTTTAAACCATCTCATTAAAGCCAGTTCTGTTCACCTACCTTAAATCTTTTGGAGCTGGGGAGCGGAGGGTGGGTGAGGGCAGGGAGACACCATCAAGAACCCTGAGGGATGTCTAGAAGGAATGTAAGTGGATTGGGTACTTATAAAATGGTGGACTCTGAGTCCTTTTACTGGGTTCTGAGAATTTTCAAAATGGAAAAGCTTGTTTTTCATGGTTCAATTTTCTAAATCGAACTGCAAATTGTCATAATTTTTATGTAGGCTATGTATAATTCAGTTAAATTAATTTTTATATTCTGAGAATGCTACATTTTAGTTCTTTGTATTTTGTTTGTAAATTTTGTCTGTCTTCATATGTCAGCCATGTGCATATTTCCTTTAAAAATAGGCTTTTTAAACATTTAAACTGTATGTAAAATATATACACATGAGTTTTTTTTTTTTTCATTTAGTCCTGAAGGTTTAGATTTCCTGTTTATTTTTATAAATTTATCTCAACCACACTTCTGGTATAGAACTTAAATATTATAGTTTATTTTTCTTAAAACTAAAGTATTTTCTTTAAAATTTATTTTCTAGGAGGAATAAAAAATATTTCAAAGAGAGATTTTAATGTTTATAAGTCACATTGAGACCCTGTCTGTAGGTTAAGTACACCTTCAAATACTGAAACAATAACAACACTTATGTTCTATTAAACCATGATAATAAAAGCAACATAATAAAAATAAACCCAGAACTAAATTGTGCTTCAGATCTCTAATTAAAATTACGTTGCTAAATTGGTAATTTACAGTGAACCTCATGATAAAATAAATATTGACTAAAAGATCATGACATTGAAATAAGAGCACACAAATATTTGAAATTTATGTAATTTTCTTAATTTGAAACACGTGTATGATCTTTAGGTGACAAAATAAAAATACAATTAAGTCCCTTGCTACTTTGAAAACAACACAAAATAAAGATACACTTTATTAACCTTCAGTGATAGTTTAAATGATAGTAGTGTGTCTTCCTTACTATAATTATTTTTTGCAGATGAGAATAATAACTCGGGGACAGTTTGCATCTGCATTTGCTTCCTGTGGTTTCTGTCCTTCGGTTTCACTTCTGTCCTGCAGTAATACGTCAAAGTGGGACCACCTGGTTTCCACTGGGCTTTCAATTTGGGTACATTCTCATGACACAGCTATGAATTCCCAATCAAAATTCTCCTGGAAAGCAGAGAAAAGTTCATGATACAATAAAAATAATAAAAAACTGCAGTCAATAAAATGAAAGATCTTCCAGAAGAACTGCCCCCATCAAAGGGAGGGAGGGGGGAGGGAGGAAGGATGGAAAGGAGGAAGGAAGGAACAGACAAACTTGTTGCACAGACTTAAAAACTTTATGACTCAAGTTTATGAGTAAGGCTATTAGTTCAGATCCATAAGGATCCAGAAAGAGAATATTTAAACATAATATGAAATAGACAAACTAGGCAGCATCTACTTTTATAAAACAAATTATAAAAGATGAAGGAGCTCCTACCCTTTGCAACAGCATGGATGGAACTGGAAAGCATTATGCTAAGTGAAATAAGCCAGGCGGTGAAAGACAAGTACCATACGATCTCACCTTTAACAGGAACCTAAACAACAAAACAAACAAACAAGCAAATTATAACCAAAGACACTGAAATTGAGAACAGGCTGACCAGAGGGGAAAGGGGAGGGAATTTCAGGGGAAAAGGGGAAGGGTGTGCAGGTACAAGAATAAAGGACACATGGACAAAAACTAGGGAAGGGGGTGGAAATGGGAGGGAGGTGGGGAGGGTTGGGGTGGTGGGCTGGGATGGGAGTAAAAGACAGAAAACTGTACAAGAACAACAATTAATTTAAAAAAATAAAAAATAAAGATCATGATAGAATAAAGAACTGGAAATAGTCCCATCTTGAAAGAGATTGCTGTGAATTGTGGAAGGTAGAGGAAAAACTGTTTTTGCTTGAAGAATTGCAAATGTATTTGGAAGTAGTGTTTCCAAAGTTCTATTTTAAGTTAGCAATAGGGAAACTTATTTTTCTGTGTATGCATAAAAAAAACAAAATAATCAGATCAGAAAGGCCATCTTCAATTGATTTTTCAACTGGAAAGAAACAAGGAAGAGAAAGTTGGTGTTTGCTGTCATCCATTGGGGTATTATGCCTGTCAGCCTGTGTGCAAATGATTTACTCTGGAAAGCAGACTTTACACTCTGAGAAATACAGGGATGCAGGCTGTGTGCTCCGCGGAGTGTTTGTGGATGGAGTGAGCCAACTGCCTGCATTCTATTGGACTGCACTTAGGCTAGGATGTGTATGCATTTATTTTTAATTATGGCTCAAATAATTGAAAAATAAAGGGTCTGCATTTTAGGATGGCTGGACTGTTCACTCAGTAGCTCTCCACTGCAAAGATGGAAAAAAAAATACTTAACTGCCCACTGTATCATTTTAGCAGACAATTAAAAATAACAAACTCTAAAAATTCTTAAGTCAAATTAAGTTATAGAACCTAAAAACCCACTTGTAACCATCTTGTAATAGTTTGGTTTCTAGTTTCCATTTTTCCTTACTTGCAAAATTTTTATGCTTACTATTATTAGCTGCCATTTTTGTGTAATTATATTTAAAATTGTTTCGTGTAAGACATTTTCCTGTTCTGAAGGTGATTTTGAGAAAAGCTTGAACTTCATTTTCTCTCACACAACATATGTAAATTAGCCAGTGCAAGCAAATAGCTTCTGCAGGAAGCCAGGTGTTTTCAATGATATAATAACTAATTCCAGTCTATGAATTTTATAACTCAAATACTGTTAAGTTAATTTTCAAAATAAACTTTCAGGGATGAATTGAGATACCAGGAGGTCACAAAATCAAGCTATTAAATGCAGTATGTTGTGAAATTCCTCCTGGCTTATGTGTTAATGTAAGAGAATTTCAGAGAGCTGTTCTCACCATTGCACAAAATTAACTTATCAGTATGGCATGTTTCATCTACACATAGGGAGAAATTTTATATGTTCTCTACTAAGTGAAGTTATACTTCTTTGAGTGGTTTTACAGGTTCACCACAATTTATTCCCAGTCTCTTTCCAGCTTTAATTCTCACTGCTTCATGCCTTTTATTTGACTATATATTTTTGTTATTATGAGTGGTGATTCCCAACTTATTTAACAACAGGTTCAGCATAGATACCAACTATTCATAACAGGCATTTGTACACCTAACAAGTGTTTAACTGCTGGATATTACCTCTACTTTTTTCATATATGCTCTGTAAAGTCTTACATCCCTATATTGGTTAGAAATGATTTATGTAACAGAACAATTTGCTGAATCTCAAACAAACTGTTGATATATAGATATGAAAAGTGCAGAAGTAGGTAGGTAGTTCACGGTTAGTCTAACTCCTCACCAATGACTTCAGGGCCCTAGGCTCTTTCTGCCTGTCTGCTGTACCATATTTAGTATGTTGGCTTTTGGTCTTATGATTATCACCTCATGTTCACAAAATGGCTGCTGCATTTCCAACTTTTCATGTATATTCCAGGCAAGGAAAAAGGTAAAGTGGAAAAGAGCAAAATAAAGTGCTATGCCAGCTTTTGCATCTTTTGTGTGTGTGTGTGTGTGTGTGTGTGTTTTCAGTGAAGTAGAAGCCCACTCAGAAGGCTTACCCAATGGTCTTTTGCTCACATTTCATTATACAAAAGTCTTTCATGGTCTCCCCTACCTGAAAATGGCTAAGGAGAAGGAAATGCAAGTGAAGATTGTCACTGAATAAACAGTGCCTGAAACACAGCCTTTCGCTTACTTCATCCTACCACTTGGAGTGCTCTTTCTGTCATCTCTCATGTTACTTTCATCCCCGTGTTGTGTAGAAGCGGCCTGTTTTCTCCAATTCTGACTGCAGAGCTGCCCTTTGTATTTCCCTAGGGACTATCCCTTTTTAACCTTCATAATAAAAAGCAAAATAACTGTAATGGGCTATGTGCAACTGTGTCTTAATCTTGAGGTCAAAGACTATATGCATCAGGGCTCTTTCAGTTGCAAGTATCAAAAAATAATTTTAACTAATTTATTCCATAAGTCATTGGCTCATTTAACACAGGAGCCTAGGGGTTGGCTGGCTTTGGGTGTGTCTGGAACCACAGGCCGAAATGATGTATCCATTTTTAGCCCCTACGTCTGTTCTCATTCTCAGTCTCATCCATCCTGCTTCCGTCTCCCTCTCTCCTCCCCCGTTCATCTTCTCCCTCTTCTCTTTCTCCCATTCTTTATTCTGTTTTCCTCTGTTCTGCTCCTTTATAAAATAGGTTCTTAACACTGTGTAAAAGGTGGACATGTGCAGCTCCTAACTTGCCTGCTTTGTCATTATGGTAGAATTATGAAGCTCCCCACCCCGACCTTGCTCCCAAATGCAGTTGATCAAATATTGCTGGAAGGAATATGGCTAGCCTCGGTTGGCCACATTTCCACTCTCTCACAAATCACTGTGGAGGACAATAGAATAACAAATGTGGCCCAAAATCACATCCAAAAATGTCACCTAAACTATATTGCTCTTTCTATTTATCGAGTGCCTATACTACTCTAAGGCACAAATTGGAAGGTGGGGTTTTGTGTGTGTGTGTGTGTGTGTGTGTGTGTGTGTGTTTTTAGTGACCATAATTGAGATGTTTTTCTCTATATTTAATAAAAATGTTAATCTGACAGAGAAAATGACAGGCAATGTGTATTTCCAAGCAAAGTATATTCAGGGAGCCATTTGTCTCAAAGCTTCTTACAAAACTGTATATTGTCATGTTCAAGTTTAGTGTATGGAAATAAGAAGCTGACAAAAATGAATTCAGGTATTTATTTTAAACCAATGAAAGAAGTACTTGATCCATTTTTAGGTCTCTTGGCAAACACCCTAAACATAAGCATATAACTCCAAATAAAAAAGTTTATATCTGTATTTCTCATTTCTCTGTTGTTCACTTGGCAGATTCAGAAACGTTCATAGGTGAACAATTGTAGCATTTATTTCTCCTGAAGTTTTTCCATTTGTTTTGAACAGCTCAGTTCATTAACGACTTCACTGTCGTTGCCTCCTTATCTTCTCCATCAGTGTTTGGGATAAGAAAGGCTGGACCTTAAGCATGGTTGCCTCTTTGTCACCACTGCACAAAGTCATTATCTCTACAGAAAGCAGGTTGATTCTGTCGGGTGTAGCTCCTCCAGCTGGACCCATTCAGCTCATTCTTCTGGGGGTAATAAGGCTCGGAGGTTCTCTCGGTGGGCCTGCCCTGTGACAGCAGTCCTCTCAGTTTTCCACGGACGGTTGATTGGTTTGCGAAAGAAGACAGCTGGCACTATCCTCTTTCGCCCTTTCTCTCTTCCTTCCCTTCTTGGAAACTCGAGAGCTGTATATGAGCAGAAGTTGTACCTGACAGATTCTGTCGCCATGCTTTGTGTCGTTCCCCAAACAGGATCCATGAGGCTGAAGAACTTTTCATGGGGCTCTTTATCTAAGCTGAAATCACTTTGTAATCCATCTCTGTATTGTTAGTTTTTTCAAATTTTTTGAAATAGTGTGATGACATAGAAAAAGATAAGTGGGCAGGGAGTGGGCTGGGCGAGAAGATACAAAGGAATTTTGAAGACTAGTCATCTACCAGCCTGACTCAGAGTAAGGTTCTCAGTATCCCTCGGGAAAAAGGGATTTCCAAACACAGCTTTGGACCTTTTGTTAAGAAGGTAAGTGAACATAGTTCCATGTGTTTGAGGTCAACCACAACAATCTCTCTACATTGTGGTGCTCAAAGGAGGTGCCAGCAGAATGAGTGAATGAGGAGGACTCGTGGCATTGACGTTAATTTTAGTCAAGTAAAAACCAGTGCTGATAAATTCAGTGTCACATCTGAGCACCTACTCTGGGCGAAGGGGCTTTGCTGGGATCTGGCAAACTCCTTTTAACGAATTCCTGTCACTGAACCTGTTGGTCTAGTGGTGGGAGTTTTAGAAAGTAAAGAAGGCTATGATAAAATTACAGAGAGCAGTGACTATGAGGAATTCAGGAAGCCTCTACTTTTGACATCATGCACTCTAAGGAAGTGTTTTATCTCCTGACTCCAGTTTTTGGAGGGCCCCTGTGAACTTGTAGGGTGACAGAAATGTTTTCTTTTTATCACATAATGAGCTGAGTATTTATACAGCACACTCAGATGTACAAAAATAAGGTTCTATTTTATTTGCCAGTAATTGGACCCTGCCCACAGTGATAGAGAAAGAAAATTACTCCAGCCACTCTGGGTTTATATTGATCCCTCTCAGATTAATTTAGTTTCAGTTCCTATTTCATGTCAGGAAGGTGTCTTCTCTCAATGACTCCACACTCTTTTCCCTTTCCTCCCAAAAGTGGCATTGGGAGCAGGGCTAAATTCCCTTGTCCCCTAGGAAGAGAAGGGGGTGCATCTGGTCTGCATGCTGTCTTTTTCTCATTGATTTCCTCTGGGATCATCTGGTATTGTCTGGCAACAATAACTTGTATTGTCTCCAAACATCTTGTGTCCTTGTCCACCAAGGCCTGGCCATTTGGAGATGGTAATTCTTTTATAGGCTGTGAGATGTGGAGGTTTGGCTCTGGTTTCTGAGATCCCTCTGGTTTAGAGTAGGAGTTGGAAAGTGTGGCATGGAAACAAGATCCAGCCACTGTGGGCCAAGTCCGGCCACAGCCATCAGTTCTAGCTCTACAACACCAGAGGTGAGCAGTTGTGATGGACTGCATGGCCCACAAAGCCTAAAATATTTATCAACTGGCACTTTACAGAAAAAGCTTGCAGACTCCTGATCACTAGAGCCCTTGGGTAGACCACTCTCTGCCTGCCCTTCTTCTTGATGTGTTCCATTTTTCCCTGGGTGCTCAGGAATAACAGGTCTGCTCCACAGCATCCATCTAGAAACTTCTCTGTTCTGCTTATTCCTTTTGTAAAAAGGAGGCAAAGCACCAGCTTACTGTCAGCCTGTCCTTATTGCTCAGCATGTCCAGGAGTATTGTGCGTGGCTGTATTTTAAGTTTCCACCCTCCTGGCTGAAGGGTTTTGCTGTCTTCTTAGAGATGCATGTATTGTTCCAAACCTAGTGATATTTCTTCCAAATCTCTGTTCTTCCTCTTTCCATGAAAGGCTTTCTACTTTGTATCTGGGGGAACTTTTCTTACACGAGTGATTCTCATGGTGTTTCCTGTGCCACAATGCCATAGCATGTGAGAACCTATCAGAAATAAAAATTCTGGGGCCCGCTGCAGACCACGGAATCAAACATCTGGGGGAGGGCCCTCTGAGCTGTCTCTGGCCAAGTCCTCCAGGAGATTGTGACGCCCCAAAGTCTGGAAACACCACCACCTTTCATCTTATCTGTAACTTGGATGTGATGACTATGGAGAGCAGGACCAACACTTCCTGGTGTTGGCCCAGTCAAGAGAGAATAAAGTACGCAAAACAAACTGGAGTCGCTCATGTCAACCAACATGGTTGTCAGTCAGCCATGGCACTTTCGTTCAAGAAGGAAACTACCTAAGGCATGCCTGGCAGGGTGGAGTGTTCAAGATATCTGCACACGTGACCTAACACACACGTCTATAGAGGTGGAGTACCCCAGGATAAGTCTGCTGGGAATTCCCGATGACTTACCAAGGGTCTCAAGACATTTATCCAGAGACCCAGAAGGGTGGAGTACACGACCCTCAAGGGTGTAAGTGGGGGCTTCAGACCACTGCTGAGACAGCTGAGCTCCACTAACCAAGATGCTGCTCCACAATGCACTGGTCTCCTGATGACCATGAGGCTGGAGGTTCTGCTCTGCTAGACTGAGGACGTTGTCTGCCCTGCTGCCCACCTGGCTCCAGAGATTCTGCTTTACAAGACACTGACGGCTCCCTTGCCCACTGTGCTGTCTCCCAGACCTGTAGACTGAGACTCTGGGACTTGGGTTTGTTATCCCCCAATTCTCTCATGTGATGTTACTGCCGATTGTTTCTATCTGATTAGTATTGTTATTAGGTTGGTGTGGATTTGGAGTGAATCTGCATTAATAAAAGCTGAGTGAATAGCATAGTCACCTGTGATGGCTTCCTGCTATTTCTCTGTACTGGCGTCACCTGTAGAACGGGGGGTCACACAGGCAGCTCAGCGTTTTCAGTTCTTAAGGCTCAAATCAGATGACGTAAGTGGGAATGTAAGGCTGGCTTGTAGGAAAGACTGTATCGCAAAACATGCACTCAAAGCAATGACCTACATTAGCCATGTTTCATTCTTTACGTGTGAAAAATTGCTTTCAAAATGTAGACAACTCCTTTGTCTTTCTACAAGCAAGCTGAGTAGACTCAAAATTGCTGTCCTGAAAATTAAATACTTCAGTTGATTTCTTTTTCATGGGGCATTTCTGAGTTAGCTGTCCTCATCCTCCCCGGTGGAGTGCATGCCTAGAACCAGCACCATAAGCTACTGAGTCAGGAATTTCATCCCCAGCTTCTAGTGTGGCAGTGGTTCTGAGATTGGAATCTTTAACTTAACTTGCTCAGACATTTTCATTTAGAGATGCCATGGGCATCTCCAACCTGGAAGTTATAAAAGGCAATTAATTATCTTTCCCCTCCAATCAGCCTCCATTTCCTGGAGTCACAGCCTTGGTGAGTAGCTGTGTGATGGTAACTGTAAGCATCACTTTGGGATTTGGACTGATCTGGTCTAAACACCAATTGCATCCTTTATTACCCTTTATTACCATCATTATCATGAGCAAGCAACTTTCTAAGTCACATTTTCCTGTAAAGCAGAGAAGTCTCAACTCCCATGTGTCATTTTAGAGATTTAGGATAAAACATGTACCTGATCAAATGCTATTTATTCTCCTAAACCTGCCCCCTCCTCAACGTCCTCTTAATGACCAAGTCCCTCAGTAACCTTGGGTGTTCTCTCTCAGAAATACCTTTTAAATAGTATTGCTGTTCTCTCAGTGGATGGCCACTCCTAGAAAAGACCGTCTTCATTTTTTTTTTTTTTTCTTGAGATGGCGTGGTTTCCTGTTTGTTCTTCCTGCACCCAGTCAGCTCATCTCTTAGAGCCGCCACTCTCGTTAGGCAGGCTCTGGAATGCACAGGGGAATCCCATTCAAGGGGCACCATCAGATGTTAATAACACCTTGTAAAAGTCTGTTTACACACTCACATCCCCTCATGCTAACTCACGTACACACTCTCACAATCACACAGTGATGCACACACTACCCACATTGACATTGATACACACAAACTCACATAAATATACACACTAATACAAACTCAGAGACCCCCCCATACACATTCAGACTTATTCACACACATTTGTATATTTTTAAAGACAAAACAGCAAAGCATTTTTCCCAACATGTATTTCTGTAACTGTACTGGGGAAGGAACACTTTAAAATCCACATGGAAGTGTCGTTGGGGCACCTCTTCTCTTTCTTCATCAACCTCCAGGAGGATTCTGTTAGGTGCCCCCAGCCCCCCACAGGAGCTCTGAGGCTGTGCTTCCATGCACCCTGCAATCACAGTTCTCTTCACACAGAGCAGAATTGTGTCTGTCCTTGCCTTTCCCTGGAGACAGCGGACCCCTTAATTGAACCTGACCAGAGGGAGATGTGCAGCAAATTACTTTTCATCCACTGAATGGGCCGTGAGTGTTTGGTGACTTTTTTCTATATGCATGATATATACATGCATATGGATTCAGCCAAAAATGCTGTGTTCTTAAGGATTTCTTATTTTGCCCACTGATGGCACACTTACTAATTTTAATTATAAGGAAGAACTCCATGAACGTGCCTAACTGCTTTGCAAGTTTCATTAATGACTATCCTGGGAAGTACATTTTTAGCAAATCCCAGTTCACTACCAGTGTTCTTGTCACTTGTTCCTTTGAGTGTTGAGGGGGCCCTGGCTGTCATTCTTCAGCCACTCTTAGAGTCGTGTTTTCTGACATCGTTTATGTGGATCGCACACTGTGCCAGGGACTTCGTAAGCCTGATTTCTTTCAGTCCTCAAACCAGTCCTGAGGATGGTATGATTTTTGTTATCATTCTACAGATGAGGAAAAAATATTTTGACAGGAATTTTCTTGATGTCAAATGGTGCCTAAAGGGCTGATTTTGTCTTCAAACCCAGATTTATCTGCTTTCAGAGTTACTGGCTTTTATATATGGCCATGATTACTGGACATTCTTTTTTGGACCTCATTAAATTTTATAAAGATTGAAATAGAAAAAGAACACGAAAGTGAAATGCAGTTGAATATAACCATTCTTTTGACTTTTAAAGAAGTCATGATTTTATATTATCATTAAAATATGAAAAATATATTTATTTTTATTTGTTAATTTTTTAACTTCCAAAGTTCACTGCGTGCTATTTGTAAATGTAAATGCCTTTGGTACTTTTTCTGTTTTACTCTATTCTATGGCATGGATCCTGCTAAATTTTTACTTTACCCTGGGAAAAAAATCTTTATTTAAAAAAATTTTTATGATCAATGTGCATTTGAAAAGAATGTATTTTTTTGCTTCTTTGGGGTGAGATGATCCTTTTTTTGTGTATTTACTCATTTTATCTTAATACTACACTTTACTTGTACAAACACCAGAGAGTACAAAGCAGGCCGCAGACAAGATGAAGCACATTCACAGCTTCAAGCATCATAACAGCAACAATTAAAGGTGGGCATAGTGATGTTGAGTAGTATTTATCGCTAGCATTTGAAAAGATCTCTTAGAAAATATCTCCTTTATTATGAAACGCCCTTTTGTTTTAAATGTGTCTGCAATGGGATAAAGATCTTATTTTATAGACCTAATGGAGAGGAGACATTGCCTGTAAAGAAACCGTCAGATTTGGATATATTGTCATTGCGTGTTTATGTACAGAATATTATTTTCCATTGCTTACTCTTGTCAATAGTAGGTGTTAGATGCCAACTGTCATTATATTTATATGTGAAGCAGCATTCCTAATCTCGAGTCACTCGTTTCAACTAACACATGTCTTTGACCTCTCTCCCCATGGCATTTTAAGTTGCTAGGGAATTTATAATCAAAATTAATTTGGCAACTTTCTGAAAGAGAGAACCAATGGTTCCTTGCTGGAGGAAAAATATCCACTATGCTGCCTCTTTCATCACACTCAGGAAAACCACTTTTTGCCACTGAGTTCAGCTCTTTTGATGGCTCCTATTGGATCAGCTTCTCTGTATTTCACGTTCCAATTACAGAGAACACAAACATCAATGCTTAAAATGCCTAACAAATTCATATATGCAATGCCTCATAAATAGTCTATTCTACTTGCTTTGAAGAACAGTTTTAAAAAAACTGTATTTTCCTTTTCATATATGTTTAATGTTGCCCAGTATTGAAGTCTTGATGTCAGTCCTTCTAAATTTTGTCTGTTCTTCAATATAGCTGGTGTGTATGTGTAGTTAATACGGTCAATAATGTGTGTGTCTAATACAGTGAATTCCTCCAGAATTTCTTAGGGCTTTCTTTAGTATTAATTTACTCATGTGACAAATACATTTTAAACTCTTTTCATGTGCTAGTCTTGCTTCTAGGAGCCACATATATAGAATTTTGACCCCATTCTAGTTCTTCCAGGAGCTCAGAAACTGCTGGGAGAAACAATTGGTGGAAATGTAACTATCGTATCATGCAAGTATAATGCCATGCTTCTCTGGAGCAACACACAGAAGAGGCACAGCCCGTTTCAGAAAAGGCTATAACAGAAGCAGGGGTTAAATGGAACCCATGGCACAAGAGGATATAGGCAGGACGAACAGCAAGCAAGGACTAGAAGAAAGAAATATTAGCAAAACCAGGTGAATTCCCATCTCCTAGGAATTACTCTTATCTCTGAGAGGCACTGTGTCTAGCAGTTAAACTCACACACTCTGAACTGTCTCAGTTTAAATCTTGGCTCTGCCACTTAGGAAATGCAAGTTTTTAGCTTTACTTTTCTGTGTCTCAGCTTTCCCATTCACATAAAAGTGGGTTTTAAAGTAACCCCTACACTGTGAAGGCACAGTGCTTAGGGAACAGGGCTGCAGGTACAGAGAAGGTGCTTCCAGTAGTTTGCAGGCGTGGTTTAAACAACAGAAATGTATTGGCTCGCAGTTCTGGAGGCTTGAAGTCCAACATCCAGTTGTCTGCAGGATTGGTTCCTTCTGAGTACTGGGAAGGAAGGATCTGCTGCTGGCCTGTCTGCTGGGCCTGGAGAGGGCCGTCTTCTCCCTGAACCTCCTCCTGTTATCTTCCCTCTGTATGTGTCTTTTGTAAAAGTCCTGCTGGTTAGGACCTACCCTACTGACTTCATCTTAACTCATTAGATGTGCAACAACCTTAATTCAAAATAAGGTCACATTGTGAGGTACTGAGGGTAGAATTTCAGCATGAACAAAGCGGGGAGCACAATTCAGCTCATCCAAGTGCCTAACTGAACATGCACATTTTTCATTGCAGGACAAGTACGTGTTGGGGCAAGGTAGGTGGGGAGAGTGAGGATGTTTGAGAGGAAACAGCTGCTCCTTTGGAAGGTAGTAATCAGTGCTCAGCACTATAAAATGATCTATTTTGGCTTAATTTTGATAGTTATATGAAAAATGCCAAAGTCAATGTTTTTATTATGTACTAATTAATGTTTTCACTTTTCAAATTGCAGATAAATTTTTACTTTGGGTTGCCTTAGATACATAGTTCTGGGCTTCGAGGGAACTTAGAGGTCAGCAATTCCAAGCAACCCCCTCAGAGAGGAGAAATCAGGCCCTGCAGTTGAAGGGGAGTGGCCAGCAGCCTCGTCGTTTCCCTCCAAGCCCCCAACTCCCTGCCCTTCTGGCCACTGAGCGCCTTGAGGTTAAGAGGACTTCAGTGGCACAGGTGGTGCTCCTGCCCTGTAGGAACTTGATTACCTTTAGCTACTTCAAATTTTCCTAACCTGTTTATGTTTGTGTGCAGGGAAAGTGTGCTCACTGAATGAATGAATTAAACTTTCACTTGACTGCTTTCGCTTGTATCGTAATGACCCTGTTTTTGGACTTTCCCTTTAGATTGCCATTTCTCTGTTCTTTGGTATTGGACTAGCCTCTTCTTACACAGTTCAGTCTTTTCAATTGTCTAAGAATCAATAGTTTCCTGCTGACCCTGTAGCAGATAAAGTGGGTCTTTTGCTAATTGAAATCTCTTAGCCCATTCCTGTTACTCTCTTCCTGCCCTGCCTCCTGCTTTCCCCATTTTTTTAGTCGTTCTACCTCTCTCTTCTTGTCTCTTTCCTCCATTAACTTTTTTTCCACTTCCCCTTCTTCTTTTTGTCCTTTGCTTCTTCATCCCTTCTTTTCCTGTTCTTTGTATAGACGACAAATAGGAACCATACCTTCGGTTGGTACTGAATTTTCATGTAGTAACACCTTGAAGAAATTATTGTGTTTTTCTTAGCTGTGATCATATAATCTCAGAATTTATATTCACTCAGGGCATTGATCACTCTTCGGCCAATGGGAGAAGCCACACGTGTCAATAAGCCGCAGAGCTGAACTTTGTTAACGTGTTAGACATCAATATGTTGTCAAATTTTAGACTGAGCCTTTTGTTCCATTGCTGTTTCTTTTTTTGTTACAATGTCATTGACATTCTAGTCAGGAGGAATGGAGCAATGATACCTGGAGGAACATTGTTACAGTGTTAGTGCGTATGTGTATAAGTGGATATTAAATCATTAGTCACAGTGAGATTTCCAAAACTTTTATCTCTGGAAACTGGACCATGTTTGTGCTGCTTGTGTGCCAGTTCATGTTTTAAGTGGATTAATAGTAGGAGGCACATCTATTCATTGTATTACTGTTGAAGACAGAGTAGCATCATCGGGTTTTTGGATGAGTTCTGTTATTTAAGTTCTGCCATGTCTTCTTGTGTATGATGATAGAAAATGTGCACAGGAAGACTGATGAATCACTAAAATATGCAGATTCTGTAACAATGAATACACACAGCTTTGCCTATATTATTTCTAGCAATTCTCTTTTTCCTGGCATATAATTAGAGAGCTGAAACATTTACAATTTTAAGAGCATTTATTATAATTTAGTTGATTTTGAGTAAAAGAATATTTTATGTCATATCAGTGAAATCTGAAGAATGTATCCATTCACATTCAGTGAATGTACCTATTAAGTTTTAAATGGAATGAAAAAAATCTCTAACAATATACAAACACATGAACTTGTCAAAAATGATGAAAATATTTACTTCTATATCTATTAAGCAAGAGCTATTATTAGTATTATAAACTAATAATCATGAGTACTGTTCTCCCCTGCCAGGCAGTTGTAACAAACCATCCCAAAAAGGCAATAAAGAGCTCACATGTCACTTGGACTCAGGTCACTTGGATTTTGGTGCCATTACACATGGTGATGATCATAAATACCTTATTCAGCCTCTCTGGACTTAGAGGCCCTCCCACAGAAGAAATCTGTAACAATGGGAGCAATTTAAAACACAACAGCTGCTTGTGAGGCCAATTGTTCCTCACTGTAGAGGGTTCCTAGGTACACAAGGCAGACCAGATCTCCCAGATGCACAGGGGGTCCCGGTGAGCTTGGTTGCTTCAGAGTCTGTAGACATCAGTGTTGCCCTTTGAGGATGGTAGCCAAGGTACTACATTCTATCTGTATCAGACACTGCAGGAATCGGGAGCGGAAACCAGTCCCTGGCCACAAAGGGCCCTTGAGGTAAAACGGAGATGGGGAGCCTGGGAAAACAGTGTGTCAGGCCAGTGAAGTCATCGTGTAGTTTTAAATGTTTTTTGGCAAGTCTGAAGGCTGTGCATGTGGGAGAGCAAGGGGTAAATGGAAAGAAAAGCTCCATCCTTCTGCTCGATTCTTCTGTGAAGCTAAAACTCTTCTAAAAATAAATTAAAAATTGCAGAACAAAGCTTTCCACAAGCTAAAAAACAAACAAAAACTCCAAGGCCGGATGTCTTCACTGGTGAATTCTACCAACCTTTATAGAAGAAATAATGTAAAATCTACATAGACTTTTCCAGAAAATAGAAGAAGAGAGAATACTTCCAAACACAGTCTATAACAAATCAGACAATTTTTGTTCCAAAACAAAATAAAACTGCAATTCAGTATACCTCATGGACATAGATGTAAAATTCTTTTTTTTAAAAAAATGAATGAGTTAGTATAGCAATAAGTAAGAAAGGTTTATGCACCATGACCAAGTGAGGTTTGTCCCATGAATGCAAGGTTGCTTTTACATTTGAAAACTCAATCCTTGCAATTCAACATATTAACATACTTTAAGAAGAGAAAACATTTGACAAGATACAGCACTTATTCGTGATTAAAATAAACTCTTAGCAATCTAGAAATAGAAGGTGATTTCTGCGAACTAATCAAGGGCATCTTTGTAAAACCTACAGCTAACATCTTCTAATAAGACAAATGATTTCCTCTAAGTTGAGGAGCAAGGCAACCACTCCTTTTTGACCTTGTTTAAGAAATATCCTACCCAATCCAATCATATGTCTTGGTAAGGAAGAAGCAAAACTCTCTAACATTATTGTTTTGGCAGAAAATCTTGAGAAATCATTATAAAACAAAAACTAATTAGTGGGTTTATCAAGGTCACAATATGCACATTGCTTAAGATTCTTAGCTGTTTTTCCAAGAAAAATTGAATTATTGTCCACACAAAAGTTTATATGCAAATACTCAGATTAGCTTTTTAAATAATAGCCAAACAGCAGAATAGAATTCATTGTTCAGCTCTCACTGTGGTTAAACAAATGTGGTAGATTTACACAATAAATTTATGCAAAAAGAATTTCACTTTGGGTACCTATAAAAAATTCTCAAAAAGCATTATGCTAAGTGAAAAGAAGTAGATATAAAAGACTCCAAACTGCAATTGCATTTATATGATATTCCAGAAGAGGTAAAGGAACGTGGTAGAAATAGATCAGTGGTCATCAGGGCTCAAAACTGAGGGGAGAGCTTGACAGCAAATGGGCATGAAGGAACTTTTTGGGGTGACAGAATAATTCTGCATTGTGGTAGGTTTAGTGGTTACATGATTGCAGACATTTATTAAAACTCTGAGTTGCCTACTTAAAATTAGTTAATTTTCTTTCCCATTAAATATACCTCTGTAAAGCTGACTAAAAATAAGATCTAAAAATCTATCTTCAGATAAATCTTCACAGTCACACTGACAGATGTGTCACTAAGGATATTTTCCAGTAATTGGCTCAGAGTTGTGGGCTGATAAATGGATTAGAGCAAATCAAGACAAGAGCTTAATATTATTTTAGAAAGCAGCCCTTGAAAGATAAGTCTGGAATAGAGCCACATAAGGAGTTCAGGAAATCCTAGCCAGAAGTTTCTATCCTCCGGTTTTTAAGGAATTCAGGCCAAACAGTGGCACTTGTTTTTTTAATGGTGGTGACAAATTTCATAATGTATATGGCTTATAGTTCTGAAAGCAAGTTAGAATATATTACCGTATTACCTGAAAGATCTTAAGACCGTGGGAGCAAGAACATATGTTCATGCGTCTCAGATAAGCGCCGTTGAAAACTGGAATGCTGTGTGGAATGCAGAAGAACTCCCAAGTCTTTGTGGCGGCTCTGTTGGCCTGCCTGCCTCTGCAGCTCCTACCTTCTCAGCATCTCTCTTTGGAGATCCCACATTCCGAGTCCCTGAGACAAGATTCGATCACCAGAGTGAATCATCTTCCAAGACAGAGGAAGCTCACTGAGGAAAGTTTCTGTGTCAGATCCCTTCATGGCCCAGAGTAAGGTGCTGCTTTAGGGGAAATAGTTCATGATCCAGTGGCTGTGACAAAGTCAAGTGGAACAAGCACACTGGTGGCAATTTTTATCAGAAGCAGTTTGGCCTACTGGCACCTTAAAATATCAAACCTCCTCTGTACCTTATTTCATCTGATCTCTATTACATTTATTTCAGCTTTTCTTTTTACAAATGAGTCTTTTCAGCTCCTTGTCCAGGGAGTAGCTCTTTGTAATCAGGCAGTAAGTGTTTGTTAAATTAATTTAGGAAGAAATGAATGGAGAGATGAATAAATCAGTGAGACCCACATCAGAAATGGCCGAGGTCACAAAGTCTGGCACATGTTGAAGAAAAGATAGGAGCGTACAGTGAACTTTATTGGTATAATTAGTACAGGTTTTGCAAGTCAGACCTGGACCTTAACTTGCTAAGCTTCGATGATTTTTTCATCTGTGAAATGAAGGCCGTGGTAGGACTTAGCCTTCAGTTTAAGACATATTTTGTGAGGAAATGTTTGCAAACCCACAGCACATACCGGGCACTTAGAAACTACTCAGGAAACAGAATCCCTGATTATAATTTCTGTGATTATCATTACATTGTGCTTGTGAAATAAATGTTCTTTTTGTAGAACAAAAGAAAAAATTATCATAGCTGCTTCCTTAGCAGAAATAAAACCTATAGTTTATTTATGTTTCTTCTGCAATTTTGCTTATTACTAGATATCAATTTGTGTGCTCTTTTGTGATTTATTTGGTCACAATTGAAGAACATCTCAAATATTTTAGTACAGATTTTACTAAATTTAGTAAAATCTAATTTATCTAGAAACTATGTATGATATCACTTTATTTGAGCTCTTTATAACATAGCCAAAATCCAGAAAGTAAAGGAAATAATTACTCCAAAAAGTATTTTTACTTCACCCCACTTAAACACCACAATATGTATGAGGTATCTATGTGTATAAAGCTTACATATTTGACTCATAGGAGAGTAATTCAGGTTTTACTCAAAGCTGTTTACTCTTCTTAAAAATAAATTTACTAAACTGAATTTTTTGATTTCCCACACTGATCTGACTAAAATTATCCAATCAAAAGGAGGCAAGAAAACTGACAACAGTGGGAATTAGTAATTTTTCACAGGCTGTACCCTTCATTAACCATGATGATACAATGTTTATGGCTTTACTGAGACTTAAATATTATTTACACTAAACCCATTTCTTTTGTGAAGGGTTGTGTCTGTAATCAACACGTTGTATCTTTACAAATCATCTCAAACAAAAATGTCTCAGAAAATATTCTTCTTTAAACAGTATTTGAAGTCCTATACATTTAATTAGCTTCCTGAAATATGGATAGCTCATCACTATCCTGCAGCAGAACCAGCTGGAAGTATGAGGTGAAAACCTAATCTTTCCATTTTTAAACATAACATCAAAACTCCATTGTTGAGGTCTCAGACACTGATTTATTGAGAACTATTTATACATATCATACAGTCCACTTTCCCCTAAATGGATATTGGGATAGATTGACGCCAGGCATAATCTGGAAATGGGACACAAAATGTTGAAAACAATAATCTGGGATTTATCATATACAAGGACCAAAGGAATAGATTAGCAGCTGTGTAGTAAGACATCATTACCTCTCTTGTATGCAGGCAGTTTTAAATATTTTGTTCTAATTGGCAGAATTGAAAGGTAGCATTTTCTGAATAGTAATCGCATTCAGATGAACCTGCAGAGTATGTGGCAGGCATTTGTATAGATTTAGCTTCCCAGCCTCTTGTACACTTTCCTTTGGGGGGAAAAACACTGACTTTTGGAGGGTAGGGGCAGGATGTGTCTTCCATGGTGATCAGCAAAGTTCTCTTAGCGCTCTGCCTTACAGGATAGAATCTCCTCGCTGTGCTCTGGTAGGCTGGGCCCATGACCACTGCTGACCAATCAGAGGTGAGCAGCAGTGACAGGGTCTTCAAACCAGATCATCTCATTATTGTTGTGAGACCCACTAGAGAGATTCTAAAATTCTTAATTTTTTTGTCTCAGGACTCCTTTATACTTTTAAAAAGTTTTGAGGATTGTTATCCCTACAGTGTATCTATATCTAGATGTCTACATTTACTTGGCACTAAAAGCAGAAATTTTAAAAATGTATATTAAATCATTTTTTAATTTAAAAATTTTAGCCTTTGCTTTCACCAATATTAGTTTATTTATTTTTAATTTTTTATTAAATTTATTCAGGTGAGATTGGCTAATAAGATCATAGGTTTCAAGTGTACATTTCTGTGATATGAGACCTGTATATCATGCTGTGTGCCCATCATTTTAAATAGCAAAATATTCCCATGAAATGTTGAAGTTATTAAATATATTCCTATATATACATGCTAAAATAATGTATATACTATATGGATATAGTATATACACTAAAAATAAATGGTGGAAAGAGTAGCATTGTTTTACATTTTTGCAAATCTTGATTTTTGGCTGAAAAGAAGGCAGCTAGATGCTCATATCAGCTTCCACACTCAATCTGTTGAAATATCACAGTGTCATGTAACCTCTAGAAAATTCCACCGTACATTAACTAGTATGAAAATGAAAGTACAAAAGGAAAATATACTAGGCACAGCCTAAGAGGAGGCAGAGGAGATGTGGTAACAGGAGGAAGGATCCATGTGCTATTCCTGGTTCCCAGATGTAGGCACATCTGTCCAGTGTCCAGAGAGAGGCCTCCATGAGCCAAGAACGGCACCCAGCTGACCCAGCAAGGAAATGGAGACCTCATTATAGCACCACATGTCACTGAATTCTGCCAACAACCTGAATAATCCTGGAAGTACATTCTCCCCTACTGCCTCCAGAACGGATTTCAGATCTGTGAACACCTTGATTTCCACCCCAAGAGACTTGAGGTTCAGTGGATGCTAGACTTGCAGGTTGTAATATAATAAGTTTGTGTGATCTTAGGCCACTCCCACTCAAAAAAATCAAACTTTAATTCATCATAGCAACAAACCTTAAGAAAAACTACAAGCTCATCTCTATACATGTAGAAAAAGCATTTGCCAAAATCCAACATCTTTTCCTGATTTTTAAAAAAGGAAGACTTCATGAAACTAGGAAGAGAAAGGAACTTCCTTAAGCTGATAAATGCCATCTATGAAAACCTACATAGAAAATCAAATTTACTGACAAAAGACTGCATGCAAAGATTTCACAGATATGATAGCAAAAGCACAACCCTAAAAGACCGAACTGAAACACTGGACTTCATTAACATTTAAAACTTCTAGTCTTTAAGTGATACTGTTAAAAGAATGAAAAAACAAGCCATAGAGTAGGAGAATACATTTGCAAATCTTATATCTGATACTTAACTTGTATCCAGAATATGTAAAGATTCACAGAACTCCAAAATAAGAAAACAAATAACCCAGTGAAGGTCAGTAACTTCTGAGCTAAATTTTAAAGTACACTTAGACTTCTGGTCAAGATGGAGGCATAGGTAGACATGTTTTGCCTCCTCGCACAACCATAGAAGGAATTACAGCCAGATATTAAAACAAAAGACACCCAGAAATGTAAGAAGATCAAGCAGTATGGAAGTCCAACAATCAAGGATTTAAAGAAGCCACATTCATCCAGACAGGTAGGACGGGCAGAGAGGTGGTATGGTTCAGAGAGGTGTCAGCAGCAGAACGAATGGTCCCACATTCACATATGGTGGATAAAAATTGGGAGGGTTACCTTGAGAATGAGCAATTCTAACCCCAGGCCAGAGTGCAGAGCCCAGGGTTCCAGCACTGGGCATATAAACCCCTATTACCTCTGGCTGTATAAACCAGTGGTAGTTGGAGAAGCAGAAGAAACTGTCGGAATTTCACTACTTAAATGTCCCATGTATAATACACAAACCCACCCACTCTGGGTTTCATCACCAGGGCAGCAGCAGCAGGGCACCAGCCACAAACAGAAAGTAGGAGAAGTTACTGGAAATGGGGTGGGTGCTGGGCGAATCTCCAGGCGGGATTGTCCCATCTCCAAGCCCTCCCCACACACAGAGCTACAAAGCGGTGAAGTGGGTTGCCCTGCCATGGTGATTACCAAAGGCTCTACCCCACACAATTTACAGGTGCCTTCTCTACATAAGCCATGCTACTGAGACAGGGAGTAAAAGCAGCTCTACCTAATACACAGAAACAAACACAAGGAGGCTGCCAAATCGGTAGACAAAGAAACGTGGCCCAAATAAAGGATAAGAATAAAGGCCCAGGAAACCAGCTAAGTGAAATGGAGATAGCCAACCTATCAGATGCAGAGTTCACAGCAGTGGTGATAAGGATGCCAGAGAACTCACTGAATACAGTAAAAGCATAAGGGAAGAAATGAAGGATACACCCACCAAGTGAAATAAAGAAAAATCCACAGGAAACCAACAATTAAGGGAAGGAACCTGGGGTTCAAATCAATGATTTGGACATAAGGAAGAAATAAACAGTTCACCAGAATAGAATGAAGAAACAAGAATACAAAAAAAGAAAAAATGAGGAGAGAATAAGAAGACTCTGGGACATCTCTAAAAATGCCCACATCTGAATCATAGGGATGCTAGAAGGAGAAGAAGACCATCAGTAAATTGAAAACTTATTTGAAAAAATAATGAAAACTTCCCCAATCTGGCAAAGGAAATAAACATAGAAGTCCAGGAAGCACAGAGAGTCCCAAACAAGATGGACACAGAAGACCACACCAAGACACATCATAATTAAAATGCCAAAGGTTAAAGATAAAAAGAGAATGTTAAAAGCAACAAGAGAAAAGCCTGGACTTACCTACAAAGGAGTTCCCATAAGATTATCAGCTGATTTCTCAAAAGGAACTTTATTGGCTAGAAGGGACTGGCAAGAAGTATTAAAAGTGATGAAAAGCAAGGACCTACAACCTAGATTATGCTATCCAGCAAAGCTATCATTTAGAATTGAAGGGCAGATAAAGTGCTTCCCAGACAACGTAAAGTTAGAGGAGTTCATCATCACCAAGCCATTATTACATGAAATGTTAAAGGCACTTAGTTAAGAACAAGATCAAAACCATAAACATAAAAACAGGCAAAAAATTCACAAGTATTAACAACTGAATCTAAAACAAACAAATAAACTATACAAACAACCAGAACAGGAACAGAATCATAGGTATGGACATCATTGGAGGGTTATCAGCTGGGAGGGAAACAGGGGAGAATGAGGTTAATGGTGCAGGGATTAAGAAGTATAATTGGAAGGAACAAAATAGACTGGAAGATGTTAATAAGAATAGTATAGGAAATGGAGAAACCAAAGAACTTACACGCATGACCCACTCACATAAACTAGGGGGCCATGCTGGAGGGAAAGTGGGTGCCAGGTGGAAGGGGGCAAAGGGGAAAAACTGGAACAGCTGCATAATCAATAAAATATTCTTTAAAATAAAATAAAATACATTTAGGTCATTTACAGAAAAACCAGGCTGAAAAGAGAGAAGTAAATTCCCAGAGCAGCATTAAAAACATCATGTAGATATGAGCAAAGTGAAAGTTTAAAAAGGTGTACTTTAGCTCATTGCAGCTTTGAAAATATCTGTTCTTGGTCTCCTTCTTTTAAGTTTTTGTGTGTATGTAGTGGGTAGCTATTAATACTTATCTTTCAAGTTATGATAATCAAATGAGATCATTTCTGTGAGTGTAATTTATAACCAAAAATTGCCATAGGAGGTATGATTATCATCATTAATATATTTTCATTATTATGGGATATTATCAATATGTTATTGTAATTATTATTAAAGAAGAATTGTTATATCATTAAAATGAAACAAAAAATGGACAGCATCATAATATTATTATTGTCTTTGAGGATGGTTATATTAGGAACTCTCTCTCTGACATGGCAACTAGACAGAGTGTATATATCCATTGCAGTAGATGTGGCATGTAACAGAGTCCTCAGCTGGTGTACATTGGGATGTACAAAGAGACACAGGACTTAGATGCAGATTAGATTTCTCTGTGGCTTTTTGAAACCAGAACAGATGTTAAGCAGGAGGAATGGTCAGGGTTCATTCCAGTGGAGGGGTGGCGGTTGACTCACCCAGGGGCCAGAGCAGGAAGCCGGGGTGCCTGCAGCCTGTCCGCTCCTCACTGCTCAGCAGTTGAGGCTTCCTGGCCAGACATTTATGGACATCTGGTTCTTTATAAAACTTGAATACCTTGGCTCCTACCTGCTTACAAGCTCAGTTCTCCAGTTGTTCTGTGAATCCCTTTCCTCCCTTAAATTACCCAGAGTTATAATCTTTTCATCTAAGATCACCAGCTGGCCTTATGGTCAGATAAATAAAGTTTTGCTCTGTAAGAAGTTAGAATTCAGAACTCTTCAGGGGCCCCCAAATTTCTTCGATAATATTTTTTCCTATTAGGCAAAAATGTGACCATATAATGTCAATACATCTCCCTGCCAGAAGCAGATCAGTTTTATAGAGCAGACAAATTCAAAAATGGAATCTTACTATTCTAATTAAGTACAAAAACATCTGTCTGACAGAAATGCAAAATTTTCTAGGTAAGTATTTTTTGAAGAGGAAAGCTGAAATGCATTGAACGGTCGGCATTATTGATCTTACCTGGATCAATAAGTATCTTTAAATATAAACTAGTTACCTGGATGTGACAGATCCTATCACAGAATCTTCAAGGCTAATGCTTTGCAGTGGGATATAGGACAAATAATATGGAGATAGTATTAGGATGCAAGCTGTATAGATTTTCATAACTTCTGACAGAAGGATTCCAGGGCATGGACTGGGTTCCTGAAACCATGCAAGTAGGTTGTGTTGAAAAGTCTTTTAAAAAATACATCACAAAGTTGCCGTGGCAGTGCAGGCCTGCTTCTGCATTAAAGAAAAATCTAGTGTAGTTTTCATTCTATTCTTCCTCGAGGAGTAGTGCTTCTTTAATTGACATTTTAAAATTAAATTGTATTAAAACAAAGTATAATGGAAACTGAAAATACTAGCTTATTATATTTCAATCATAATTGTTAGCACTTTGAAAAAGATCCTATGTCTTTTTAATATACTAAGGTAATGACACTATTCCTAAAATACTTTAAAACAGTGCTTTTGTTTTCATTTCATTGAAAATTACTAAAATCCATTACTTGCTTTTATACTATAAAATTCTTAAAACAAGTACCTGATTGCTCTAAAGTTTAATTTCCAAGTTAATTGAAAAAAAACCTCACATTCCCAGAATTCATAAACTTACATAATTTTGTTGTCAGAATTGTAATTTTATAGTACCTGTAAATAATCAATTTACAGATGGAAAGCACTCCATGCCTCAGGGAGTATTCAGACAAGTTGCTTTATCGCAAATATCTAGTTGTAAAGGCCAAAAAACGTTTTAGTAAAACCTATTAGAGTTGTTGGTGAAACATTTTTTTTTCTACATAAACTAAACTACAGAACTTGAAGCTTTCTGAAGTACACCAGCTACAGTGCACAGAGCCCATCTCAGAAGCCTCAGGGCCTTCCTGATGCCTGGAGTAGCCCTGATGCCTGGAGTAGCCCTGATGCATGGAGTAGCCCTGATGCATGGAGTAGGTCTTTGACCAATAGGCTAATAGGTGAGATGGAGATGTAACTGGTAGGGAAATACACATGAACAGAGACCATCAGGAGAACTGAGAGAAATTTCATTGCACCAAGTGTTTATGTAACTGCGGAGAAAATTATATTTGGCACAGAGGTACCTTTTTCTTTTTTTTGGTACAGAAACTCACTGTATTGTTCAGCAGAGAAATTGCTTTTATGGCTGATGCATTAGACTGGAACTAGAATTTTTATGGCAGAATTCATCTGTTGAAACCATATTGTTGAAAATCTGCATACTTTAAGGTACATGGTTAAAATATGTTTTGACACAATTTCTGATTTATCAACTGCATCGTACTGATGGTAGAACATGTGGGTAAGCGACTGGTGACTTGGTTATCTCTGAATTTCAGGTTCTGATCATCCCTAGACTGATTCATGTTGTCGGGAAGGCTTCTGAGTGTAGTTATTTAAAAAGATAGACTCAGTGAAGACTTCTTGGCATCTCACTACTTCTTTCCTTTATTTGTTTTGAAGGCAACTTAGTCATGTTCAGAAATCGTGTTCAAAAATCATGTTCAAAACAGGTATCATTGACAGCACTAGTGTGCTGACCCCTAGAGGAAGAAACAGGTACTGACTCAGAGACAGGAATGCAGGGTTAAAGGGATACCAGCAATCACCAGTGGATTCAATGAAGATGCTAGTAAGGCTGTGTTCTTCAGGTGAAAGTCCAGTCTGCCAGTTGTCAGCAACAGCGGTGTTTATGTATACCTAATAGTTAAGAGACACATACAAATGCTTGCTTGCTCATCCTAGTTGAATTTCTTCTGAGTTTTTTACATTTGCGTGCCTATGGAGCAAATCAAAAAGCCTGATTAGATTTCTTTGATTCTGGTCCTCTCAGTCTCCTGAGTTGTTGAGTCACTGGGAAGCAGCAACCAGAGTTATGGGTACTGTGGTTTCTCACAAGCAAAGCGTTAGCATTATAACCTACAATTAGCAAGTGTTTTCCAATAGGTTAGTTTTGCTCTTGAATCCTGAAAATCTCTAAAACCTGGATTTGTTAAAATTATACCTTCACCCTCTCAGTTAATTTACATAAGCCACCCTGGCTTGTTTTGGGGCTCCCCTGACTCTACCCTATATTGCTGGCAACATGTACCTGTGTCCCTAGTAGTGTAAAGTAATGACCACGCCATTTGAGTTGCGAGGTTTCCAGACACTGCTGTTCAGACTTGCCTGCGTTCATCATGCCCATCCTCCATTCACATTTTTCTCCTTGCAAGAGCTTCCTACTGGAGAGGATGAAGCCATCATCATTTCTTAACATTGAGGGTTTATGCTCATTACTGACAATTCATGGCTTGTCAAGCTGGACCAGGATTAGCGTTTTGCCTGCAAACCACATGCATTGGCATTCACTGCATTGGTGATGACAAGGACCGAGGACAGCACTCTTTATCGGGGCAGCCAGCGGGACCCAATCAATCACGTCCTTTGTTCTAGGACCTGTATGCCGATGGCCTGTACACAGCACAACTTCATAAAAGATGTCCGTCTTGGTGGTATCATATTGTTATTACTGTGACGACTCTTTCTCACTTGCATTAGCATCAGCCTCAGTCACACAGTGAAAGGGTCCTGGGGGACTGCAGCAGGAAGTGTGAAAAAGGGAGCCATCCTTGAGGGCTTCAGATGGTGGATGCACAATCCTTACCTTAAAGTCAGGCAAGTGTGAAGGGTTTTCGTTGGAAAAAAATAGAAAACTTTTGAAAACATTTAACTACTAGGGAAGAGAAAGCCTCAAAATTTTTTATAGTAGAAACCCTAGTACAAGAGTATATTTTATAATTTTTGAAAATTATGTTTTTGAGTATTTCCTTAGAAATACAACTTTATGAAAAAGTTCCCTTTAAGAAATTGGTAATTCTATAAAATTCCTGTTTCAAGTCTTTGTTGGATTACTCTTTCAAAATAAGAAGGTCTTACTCTCATGGGTGCATTCTGTGGCATTGTACCTCTCCAAGCAACCTACTAATCTTGTCTGTGCAAATGGGAATTCTTCGAAGCCCTGTGTTCCCTAATGAAGGGATGACTGCTGTACATGCATCCTGCTATTCTTCAGACTGTAGGGCCACGTGGAGAGAGACATACAAACCTTGCTAAAGTACTTCAGCTTCCACTTTTTCTTGCTGCAAGAGATTGACTCCATTAGCCCCCAGCAGTGCATGCGTGTGGCTGTCCCTCCTGACTGTCAGCACACTGCGTTTCAATAATTCAGCCAGAAGGCGTTTTTATGAAAACAGCTTTCAAGTTCTATTTTTGGAAAGGCATTTGTGTACTCATTATGCAATTCTATTATTTGTCAGTTGGGAGTTCTGTAAATAAAGCACTGAAGTCTAATGCTGTAGTAGCGGATGGCAGTAATCTTGGACAGAGTAATTTCTTTCTGTGTATCCTGATAGCTCACAGCTGGTCATGAACTGATACTCTCAATCTTTTCTGGGGGTGGCGGTGGCTGGTCTTTTTGGACAGTAAACTCTGATGGCAGTACACTCTGGTAGAAACCTTGCTTGGTATTTGCATACCCACCTGTCCGCTGTCCTGACCACCTTTTACTCTAAGATAAAGAGTATAGAGAACAATTTACGGGAAGTGGGTAATTGTGTTGCCATTTTAATTACATAATTATAACTTTTTTATATTCTGTAAATATTAAACATTCATGAGTAGGTATTTTGCTCGGTAACAAATTAGAATGTAATTCCTAAACTGAGACTTGAAGGATAAATAGATCTTTTTTGGCACAAGGAGACACAAACAGTGATTTGGAGGATGGGAGAACCTGTTTGGGCAAGTCCAACCCACTTTGGATGGCTGTTTTAGAAGGTGGCTCTAGGGGGCAGCATTTCTGAAGATAAAGATGCCTTTGAGCAAAACGAAGTGTGGGGTGAGTGAGGGATGGGAAGGATTGAATGTGGGAGGTGGGGGTGGGTAGAGCAGGGGAGAGTCGTGGGGGTAAGATGCGAACAATTATAAATGAACAACAATAAAAGAAAAGATTGGATTTTGTCCTGGAGGCATTTGGGCCCAGGAGGTGAGTGATGTGATCCATCTCACCTTAGGAGAGCATTTCAGCAACAGTAGGTCAGTGAGCCATGGTTTCATTCTCTCGCTTGGCCTGTTTAAATAATCATAGCATCATCGGTCACATTGCTAATAAAAATGCTTATTTCCCTTGTAAATAATAGCTGCATGCTAGCTCTCAGCATAGATCATTAAATTTAAAAATTTTAACCAGTTAATTGCTCTCATATATACCAAACTTTAACTGTAGAAAATATGCATTCCATAAGTTAAACCCTGACCTTTTACTTTCATTAAAGCCCAGTTACAGAAAACTTTTGGAAAACAGGTAACAAAAACAAACAAAATTTTACTTTTCCAAGAAATTTATTATATGATGCTAGAATTTCTCCAACAGCTTAAAGAAGAATTGTTTTGATTTCTAAAAATATTAAACATTATACTATAATTAATTGATATAAGTAAAATAATATTTTTGAAATATGAATAAGGACAAAATGTCTATAGTATTTCAAAGGTCTCCAAGACTATATTTTGTTATTCTTGCATCCATTTGTACACCTTTGAAATATTTTGGCATGAAGCCTGCAATAACAAAAACCAAAATGGATTATGGCTTTGTTCTAACTCTAGATTCCTGAACTTGAATCTAGTAGGTATTTATTAAATATTTATTTTATGTTGACTGCATATGTTTGACAAAGATCATGTTGGCTTTACGTGTAAGATACATTCCCAGCACTTTTTAAGGTTAACTTATTTATTTAAAAGCATAAGTGAACAAATGCATAAAAATGAAGACATGTTAATTCAATAGCTCATTCATGCTCCGATGTTTTGTTCACTCTGGATGGCTTCTGTTTCCTGAACAAGCCCTGCTTTCGGCGGGGTCCCTCAAGGGGTTCCGTAGGTGGGGGAGGAGTCTCACCTGCAATGCTTTTCCCAGTAGGTGCACCTGCCCTGTCAGCCTCATCACACTCCTGCGCCCGGGCCTTGTTATTACCGAGAAGGTGAATAGTTAGCGAGAGAAGTACGCATAAGAGGAGCTTTTTCTTCTGAAATCTAGTCTTTTTTATCTTTCTCGTTTTTTAATGTTGTTTTATTATGGGAAGAACACAACAGGGGATCTACTCTCTTAACAAATTTCCAAGTATCCAATGCAGTATTGGTGATGATAGGTGCAAGGCTGTATGGCGGATCTCGAGAACGAGAATATATTTTGCTTAACTCAAACTTTATGCTAAATCCTGGCTGGATGTATTCATTAAGTCACCAATTACTAATTATTTTATTTCTTCAACCATCATGTTTGAACACTAACTGTATGCTGGTGGGTGACCCCAGAAACAGAGAATCTGTTGGGTGAAACACTACTCTGTATGTGGGAAGAATTATTTCAGTGCCATGCGCAGGGAGCTCCCTGACTGACGTGGGCCAATCACTGCAATGCTCTAAGACTCATTGTCTTTATTCTCCACTAATAGAATGAGGATAATTATATTTGTCCTCCCTAGGAATAGAGTTGTGCTGGTAACTAAATGGAATAACAGATATTGAAAAGCACTTTCTAAACTCCATAGTGCTATGTTGAATAAATATCTTAGTAGTTTACTGTCTCTCGAAGGTTTTCATTTACTAAATAATTTGTTCTCTTGTGAGAAGCTGAAAGCTGCTTCTCCATAGTCAGCCCTTAGCCAGCGCTGCTTTGCTTTCATGGGGTCAGCTGAACAAGTCTTCCTTTTTACTCATCAGTTTTCGAAGGCAGCTATCATGACTTGTCTCAATCTTTTCTGTGAGGATGAACAGTTCAAGTGCCTGCATCTCTTCTTTATATGACATGGTTTTAAGTCTCTTTCCATCAGCCCTCTTCTCTGTATACTTCCCAATGTTTTTTAATGAATAGACTTTATTTTTTTAGAATAGTTTTAGGTATACAAAAAAACTGAACAGCAAGTACAAAAACACCATATTACCTACACTCTCCTCCTTCCCACATACAGTTTCAAGTTTTTCTTTAATGACACATTGTTGTCAAAATTGGGAGCATTATTTCAGGTGTGACCAACACTATGTGGAGAGTAAGGCAGGAGAGGAGTCAAAGATGGCACCCAAATTCCTGGCTTGTATGACTATGGGAGTGGTACAATGATTTATTCGTAGGTGTTCAGGAAAAAGAGCAGAATTGAGAAGAGCAGAGAATGCTTCCAGTTTGTGATGTAAGCTTGATATATCTGTGAGATACCCTTGGAGACAGGATCCTGAGGCACTTGACCTGGGATCGAGGAGCTCCAGAGTAAAAGTTCTTAAGTGGAAAGAGACATCACTGGGTTATTAGCATGAAAGTCACTGAAACACCTTAGGGAGTGTGGTGGACCACTGCCTCAAAGTAGAGCTAGAAGAGGACCTAGAAACTGAAAAAAGAAAACCCGAGGAGGAGAATGATTCAAGAAAAATCAGATTGTGGTTGGCTTTGTTTTCTTTTCTGGAGAGAGATCAAAGGAGAGAAAGGGTCTTTGCATCTGGTTCGGCAGCGCTGGCTTTTAGCATTCCAGCTGAGCACTCCCAGCACAGTCTGACCCAAGAGGCAGAGCACAGTGGTACCAAAGAGTCCACCATTGGGGGTTTGAAAAGGAGGACAGGTAATTTAGTGTTTGGACATAGCCCTGAAAAGCAAGGTGGGAGAAATGACCTGGCCAGAATTTGGGGGATGCCTTGTATGCATTAGGTTGAGCTATCTTTTATCATCTAGAATTTGGCAAGGGACTTGGTTCTCTAAGGGCCATATAACAGTCTCCGATTTGTTACCCAAGTATGCTGTTTTTTGCTTCCCAGTGCCTAATGTAAATAGCATATGATTCATTAATGTCTTCTACCTTTTAGTTCTGCTGTTTACATATATTTCATTCTTCTACTCTGTGATTCCTTCATCAATTATCAATTAGGATTTTCAGAAATCCAGCAACCAGGTATATTTAATTTTAATTTGTATAATATCTGGGATACATTTCAATGAATAATATTCATCCTTCACATAATGAAAAATCCTAATGGTATTATAAATTGATTTAGTTATATTTTAAATTATAATTGGCAAAAATACAAGGTTATCACTGAATCAAATATAGAACATTAAACAAAGGATTAATTTTAGGATAATGCAAATGTACTTTGTGGCATAAAAATTATAAGCAGCTTAATGTTAAGCTAATTAATGAAAAATATTCAACATGGTAAAAAATTATAAGAAATGTGTTATCTGTATATCAAACATTTCACTAATAGGGAGATTAAACTTTAATCTTTTCATATTATGGCTGGATTTTAAAAGGACAGAAGTACTATATTTTACCATGTATAATGCACTCCTGTATATAGGACATACCCACATTTTTGGCCAAAACTTTCAGGAAAATGATCTTTTGTTTTAATTTTAATTTGATTTTTACTTATTTATATTTAGAAACAAAACTGATTATCGTATTTCAGGACATTATTTTGCATATAGTTATCATTATTGCTTTCTAGAGTTACACTTTAATGCATAAGCATAAATAAAAGAATTAAAAACACTTACATAGATATAGAATTAGTACTAGTCATGTATGATGTGCATCCTTATTTTTCCCTCAAAAATATGGGCAAAAAAGTGCACATTATACATGGCAAAATATGGTAAGTGGCATAATATAACCTTTCAATATTATACTACCTAGTTTAAGAAAAACATTCTGCTATGGAAGAATATTAATTGGGCTGATATTATAATGAAGGTGCCTACACCACAGTCTTAAGTCTGGAAGCAGACATTTGGATTTAAATCCTGACCTTGCCCTTTACGAACTGAGTGATGCTGGACAGGTGCCTAAGCTTCTGACCCTCAGTGTCTGCAGCTAGAGGATGGGATTGGTAACAGTCCCTACTTTGCACGTAGTGATGGTTTCAATTAGACTGAGAGATGTAAAGTGGTCACAGCAGCCTTTGACCGTGTTAAGTGCCTGTCCCCGTCTGCTGGACTCCAATCCATGTGCCGCCAGAGCCGGGTCTGTCCAGCGCTAGCGCACACCGTTATATAAGTAAACGCCATGGGCAATGGCGCTTGTCCTTACCTAGTGCCGCTTTCGTGCTAGGTAGCTCAGCCGCAGGTTTGGATGACTTTAAGGTTTTGCCTAATGAACTTGTTAATTTGATGATGGAGTTAAGACTGGATTAAATACTATTTGTAACCTGTACGAAGTACGGTACATACCTGGGGGGGGGGTGGGCTCGATCTCCTGTCAGGGCGCCCTCAGGAACCCATCAAGGTTTCTCTCTCATATTGATGTCTCTCTCTCTTTCTCAAATCAATAAACGTATGCTTGGATGAGTATTTAACAAATGAAGGCTAGTTTTATATTTTATATTTTGGGGTTGAATAAGATGCTGTTGGAAAATTGGAAAGAAACCAAACTCCATACAGTGTTTCTCAAGTTGATTCAGGAAATACAAGAAGGTACCATTTAATGAAAAATACATATAGATGGCACTTATATTAACCTAGATACATACTAATGCAATAATGTTCCTATTTTGACTTACCATGAATCTTTGCTGAGTATTGTACATTAAAATATTATTGGCAACTCCCCCACCAATTTCTAGTAGTTTGCACTGGAGACAGTGTGAGAAGAGGCCATTGAACTGTCTCTGTTTTTGAACCTTTGTTTTTGGGCGATGGTTTCTGGATGGACATTCTGTTAGCATGATGAACTAATTGACCTAGCAGGGCTCCCTGTAGAATAGCAGCTTCTGCTTAGTTCATCAGGAGTACAATTTGTTGTTTCATTTCCTTTTCTCGTCCCATCAGGGAAATTGAATTGTGAAAAGACTGCCCACTGGGAGCTCTCAGTGCTCATGACGGAATGAGTGACTTTATTTATTTATTTATTTGGTGTTATCTTAATTAGCAAAGAAGGAAGGACTTTCTTAGGCCAGAGTGTGCTGTGTTTTTGATACAGATGATAAGCGCTGTTAGCAAAGTGTTAGATTCATATTTGATTCACAAGTCTCCAAGTTGGGGCCCTTTGCAGGTGAAAGGCTTATGTGAAACTTTAGTTTGCTATCCCAGGGCTGTTTGCAGCTTTGGTAATTGTTAGTTATCCAACGCAGAAGCTGAGAAGAAGTAAAGTTTTGATTGCTTTTTAAAAAATGAATAAAACACCCACAAGTATGAAGTTCAGAAGGTTAATTCTTTGGACCATACACACTTGAAATTTCAGTTTCTCTCCAGTAAAGATGAGTTGTTTTGTCCATAGCCATGTCCCAATGTTGACTTGAACAATTTCTCCTGAAGTTTTAAAAACCTCAAAATACCCCAACTGCATTGTTTTTCAATATTATGAGCACTTGTAGACAACCACAGAGATCAATAGACTTAAATGTGATGATAAATGAAGTTGGATAATATCTTCACTTTACATCATTTTAGAATTTAGTACTGGTTTCTACTGTATCTTAGAGAATTCCTAAGTGTAGTAAGGAAGTTTCCTGGGATGTGAGTTAAATATCCTCTAAATTAAAACATCAAATGTTTTCTAGAATGCCAGTCAATGTGCCACTTATCTTGAGAATAGAGGCAGAATAGTATAGTGATTATGAACTTGGGCTCTGGGAAAAGATAGGCTTGGTTTAAATCTCCGCTCTGTCCCTAGCTTTGTGACTCTGGGCAAATATCTTAATTCTCTGAATCTCATACGGTTAACTTAAAAATTACAAGAGTTAATATAAGGGAAGCTCTTGGAAGAACTCTTGGAAGAGTGCCTAGCACATAAGAATTGCTCAGTGGGTGTTAGCAGTCATATATATTGCTTGACAATCTAGCACAAAACCTTGTGCCAGTCATGTGTTCAATAAAGAATTTGTAAATGAATTAATTAATGAATGAATGGACAAGAGAAAGTGTTGCCCCCCAAACCTAGAATCATTATAAATCCATGCCAGTCTTACACATTTAAGCAAAAGAATATATATCTGTCTAGTTATAAAATGATAGCCAAATGCAGAAAAATTTCTGAAGAGCTTAGGATCTATATTTAGATAGGTGATACTTATCCCAAATCGTTACTGTGTTTTCTAAAGAATTTGGAGGTTAATTTGCAGTGTTCTATGAGGTCTGGATGACAAGACAAAATACCCAAGTCTTTTTTTTTTTAAACATGCTTTATAAGCCCTATAAAATCAGCCTGTGTGATTTCTTTTCTATGAATCTTATAAAGTCCAAAATAGATACAATGAATTTACTCTAATAACATTCAAAATGTATTTTCCTTCAGGGACATAAATCACTGGGCAGTCACAGGACTGGGGCCACTGGCAGTGATTTTGTTTTGTTTTGTTTCAGTGTTGTTACATGGTGTATTCATTTTGTTACACTCCATCAAGCTGTATTCTTATGACCTGTGCACTTTTACATGTATCGGTCATATACCTATAAAATTCAACACTGAATCTATAAGCAACTTACTGAAGCCACTGCTTTGATAATCACCAGAAACATCTCCTTGCCTCTCCAATCAGCCAGATGTTATTGCTCTGAAAGACAGAATTTGGTGCGCTGCTCGCATTCCCAGGACGCTGCTGTCCCCGCACATCCCGGGCCACTGCCCCGAGGGGATTTCAAAGGGCTGCAATGTATCCCATGAACACAAGCGGCCTGTTTGGTGATGAGAATGGTTTTCAAAAGCGCAGACGGTCTCCCCAATACTGGACTTTAATTCCCTAGTCCCTGCTTTTCTTTAATTTCCCTTTTAGGTTAGAAGTTCATCTTTAGGGAAAAGAAATGGAGGGGTGACGATGGGGTACAATACGCAGACGTGTGCGCTCTGATCTGGTAACGCCGAGTCTCCAAGCCCCGTGATAGGGACCAAAACACTTCCTTCCCCCAGCTGTGAGGAACGGACCTGGGCTGAAACCCATTGGCATTCCCAAAGACATGTCTGTCTTTGTTCTTTTTGGTTTTGACCAAATAATACCTCCCTTTCACCCGCTCTGCCGCTGCTATCCTCATTCAGCATTGACTTTAGGACGCCAGCATCTTGGTTCCAAACAAGCCAGCAAAACAGGACGCTCAGCTGTAGGAGCATGAAAGTGCCTTCAGAAGGCCGATGGCGAAAGCTCCATTCGGCCACTTTTGCTGGTTCATTTGAGCAAAGCTCACTGGGTGATGACTTCAGCACACTATGAGATTCCCATGTTCCCAGACTTTCGATTGTGCTCTAGACTTTCAAGTAGCTGGGGAAAACTGAAAATTTCTTTGTAAAGTTCAAACTCCTAAGTAGCCAATGAAAAATGAGCCCAGTTGGGGAAGAGCCAAGCACCACAGTGCGTGTCTACTGCAGTGTGAAAGACCTCTTCTGTGGTCCAAAGCGAAAGCAAAACTACGTGCTTTGATCGGCAGTGCTTATGACAGAAAACTCTTCTCAGGCGTGTGCTGAGACGGGGCTCCAGGTGGATAAAAGCAGGGAACGGTGAGCACACCATGGTGGTTGAGATTGTTCCTTTCCTCCTCCTGCATCAAAATACTGTGAGAAGTGTAAGTCAATTATAAAGTTGCATATGATGCATAGACAGTTATATGCTTATTATTATTATTATTATTATTATTATTATTTACTTATTTGCCAGAGCCTTGTTGAACAGCTTTCAGTCTCAGTGGTCAGCTGTGGGCACAATATCCATAGGACATGCCACCTAGGTCTCACAGTCAGATGATCGGAGAAGGATGTTGGATAGAAACAAATGATTGCACTAAAATATAATAAAAATAGACAAAAATAAAACTATTCCACCAGGAGAACATAATCCCCTACTTTAATCTCAGGCCAATACCCCCTCCCAGGCCTCCATTTTGTATTACTATCTGTTTGAATCTCAGCACTGTGATGTTCGGTTTTATATTCTAAGGGTGAATGTGTAGGTCCCTAGCTCCCTTCTCTACAATGTATGCTCATATCTCAGACTAAGGATGCTTTGCCCCAAAGCTGACCCTCAGCCTCCTTCCCCTGTAGGCTAAAATTTCAGTTCATTGGCCCTATGCTGTGTTCAATTAACCACTTTTTTCCCCATGATATTGCATTTGGCTTTTGCCTTCTTCTGGTTCTACTAGATTATAAATTCATTTCGGGGCAAGGACATTCTTAACTTATTCAATATGGAAACCCAGATTTTGAGTCCAGAATCCAGGTTATAGTTGAGCAAATAGTGAGTGAGCCTCCATCTAAGAGGACAGGAGGACTCAGTCCTCCTGGTAGATCCAAGAAAGGCAAGACCGTGAGGGTTGCTCTAACAAAAATCCTGCAGAGGGAGTGGCTTAAGCAGCACATTTATTTTCTCACAGTTCTGGAGGTTGAAAGTCTAAGATCAAGTGCACACTTGGAAAGAGGGAGGGAGGGAGGGACGGAAGGAGGGAAAGAAGGAGAGAGAGATTTAGCCCTACCAATTAGGGTCTCACCCTTATGACCTCCTCAGTGCCCTCCTTAAAGGCCCTGTCACCAAACATAGTTACATTGTAGATCAGGCTTTAACATATGAATGGTGGGGGCGGTTTTCAGTCTGTGGTAACTTGTCTGATGTAATGATTAGAGGAAAGTAGAGATATAGAGGAAAGTAGTCCCTTGAAAATATTTACAAATGAGGAAAAATCATATCACCCCTTATTTAACATTTAAAGTTAAAATTAATATTAAAGTATTCATTGTTTTAATAATGCTTATTCTGGCATGCTTTTAAAAGCCTATCAATCCCATTGAGTTGAACACAAGCTTTGCAACAATTAAAAAATTTAATAAGCAGTTCTGATAATAAGAGTAAAAGTACAATTCCTGTTCAAGTCTTTCATTCTGTTCTCATCCAATTCACAAGTGACTTACTTAGAAAAGTTTCCTTGTGCAGTTAAACAAGCAAAGCCTGATCATGAATGCATCCGACTTGCCTTCTGTGTTTTTCCAGCCACAGGAAATTCCTCCATGCCAATCATTTAAACTTCTAAAGAATCTTTTCTTCGCTCAAGTTTGTATATGTCTGCATCAGCAAGCTGGAAATAGAAGGGATCCTTGAGTTCAGATCTGAGCATCCCTCTTCACCAATCGGGGAGACATTGAGGAAATTACTTCACGTTGTCTTTTGTTACCTTATCTCTGCAATTGGAATAGTAATATCCACCACAGACGGTGAATGTGGAGATTTTAAAAAGTTATATATATGAGAGTTTATTGCATTGCTTGATTCACCCTCATTCCCTTCGTACTTACCAGCTATGTTTCTTGTTAGTAGTCCTATTTTGTCTACTGCCTCATTTTTTGGAGCTCGGGCTCCCACTTCTTCTAACACATTGCCTGCTACTTTCAGCCTCTATTAATAATCTAAGAGCTGTCTTCTTCCTGCCCAGCTCGCTCCCACTTCAAGACTTTAGATGTGTTTTTCCTTCTATCTTGAGTACTTGTGTTCAGATCTGCACACAGCACCCTCTTTCTCATACCTTCTGTGTTCACTAAAATAACCCTCTCGTGGCCTCTAACCCACTTGTCCTAAGCAGCACATGCCTTCCTTCCACCCCCTACGCTGGACACAGTAACTCTTTATGCCTCACCTTGTTATGTTGCCAGTGCTCTGTGCACCGATCTGCAGTGTTGGCTGTGTCTCTCCTACACGAGCATGTGCTACGTGGGGAGACAGAGACATTTTGTCTTGGTGCGGCAGTTTGCACACCTTGGGGTTTGATAGTATCTGTTGAAGTGGCCCACGAATGGGTAAGTTGATACATATGTAGCCATACAGATAACTCTTTCAATGTCTTTTTATCTCTTTAAGAACATATTTCATCCCTGGGGCTGTTAGTATTTTAATTCTCTGAAGTTACAGTAGTAAGTAAAGTGGTCCAGAAAGGTTCTAGGTGATGAAAACCGAGACACAGAATTGAAGGTGGTGAATTTACAAAGTAGATAAAGCACACGTGGTTAATTAAGACTTACTGTCTGTCATATTATGAATATGTCCATGTAAGAAAACATTTTTTTCTATTACATTTTGCTGAAAAATTTGGTAATGCAATATGTTACCATAATTCTCATTCCAAAACACCAGTTATAGGATGAGGGTTGACAAGTCAATCTGCCAGGGGATATATTGAATCTTTTGTTTCCTGTTGATATGATGTCAGGTGATTTTGGACAGACAGTGGTGAAAACTCGAGGATGATTTTGCTAACTCAAACCTGATACTATGAAAAAAGCCCTGATATTTGTGTTGCACAAACTAAGACATAAGGACCTTTTAAATCCCGGTCAATTTTCCGGGAGAAGTAACTGCGTGTTGGCGTTCGGAACAGCCCCTCTAAGTTGTCTCATGTTGGAATGCATCTTTAATTATTAACCACAGTGCTTCATTTTAATAATTAAATATTAATTAAAAAGTCACTCATTAATTCAAAAAGTAAATAGGAAGAAAGGATAGCATACACAAATTACGTTAAATTAAAAGAGAGAAAACAAGTATCAGAGAACTGTGGTGGGAATGCTTTACTTCTCAGGAAACTAACTATACCCATGAACCCCCCTAACTGAGAAATGCTAATTAGCGGACTTTCTTTATTAAAAGAATATCATAGAATATTATTTTGCTCCCATTAGGTGCATTGCAGTGTTCTCTCTCTTTTCTTAGTTCAAGATCTTCCCAGTAGATGGCACCGTCGCCACTCACAGCATCCCTCCCTCTTGATAAGGAAGCGTTATAAAACCGGTCTCATTTCCAAACATTTGTAGGTAGTGTGATACAGTAACACCCGCAGTGCTGCATTAGAAGGCAAACATCTCAGAAGACAGTCAGCTGTTCAAAGCCAATAACTGTGACAAGAACTCCCATAATTGGTGTGTTTGTGTATTTTTTTTTTACATCTAATGACTTCTGTAATTTTTAAATTTAAATTACTATCATTATTTTATAAAGAATGAGAACACACACAGAGGGACACGCACATTTGATTTCTCTCTCCTCTTACAAATGCTGAAAACTCTCACAGAGATTTCGAGCTACTTACACTGCCACGCATTTCCCCAACTACACTGGAGGTAACATTTTCCTATCTAGACAGTGGACTTCTCTTCTTTCTGGTGGATTGAGCTTTGTCCTGCCTGTATGCGCATGAATTACCTGGACTCAAGTAGGCTTCTAGGCCTCCAAACCTATGAATCTCTCGAAGTGACAAGATGTCATATTTAGTTTTCTGTCCTCTCAATGTTCATAGTAATATACAGTCAGACTTTGCTCCTAACTTGAAAGCAGTTCCCTCATTTTATGTCTTAAAGATTTATGTGCAAGATTTCTGTTGAAAATTGGGAACACATTTTTTCTCTAGGAACACTACCTAATGATTGTTAGGTTGTCTGGGTAGCCGGTAATGACATTTAAGCTGTGCTCTGATAGCTCCTCTGTGACTTTGAGACAAGAGGGCACGCAGTGGTCAGAACTGAAAGAACTGGTGTTGAGTAAACATCTGCGGATTTCAGTACCTGCCAAGCTAATTTTTGACTTACTATTTGTTATTATTTACTTATATGATTTACTCCTATTACTAAGGAAAGCTATTCGAATGAATTTTGGCAAGTCACTCAGAGAAACAGGAAATGCTCGTGGGCTTCAGGGAACATGTGCCGAAGTTGTTCCTGTGCCAAACAGGTACAGGACAGTGATTCCAGACACACAGCACCGGGCCCCGCTTCATCTCCTTGCTGCCTCTGTGGCCTGAAGCAGTGGACGTAACTTTCTGGAAACTCAGTTTTCTATCTTCAAAATAGGACAAGATGGTACTTATTTAGCAGTATTACCTGTCTTTATATTGAAGTTGCATTAAAAATGGGAGATTGATTATGTGATATTTAATGAGCTCACGCGTATTCAAATGCATGCAGCCATTTCAAATATTGCTTATAATACACTATAGCCGTTTGAGGTTTCAGGCTAAAAGAAGTGTCAGCAGAAAGATTTTATATAGCCCTGCAGACAAGCGACGAGGCTTCTCTCTGGACAAATACACAAAGGGAGGAACGCAGCTTGGCTTCAGGTTGAGGAACAAGTCAATCAAAGCAGGGTACTGCTCAACAGGTGACTGTTTGGTGTTGGGTCCAATGTTCAAAAGTGTCACTGTGGCCAGATGTCAGGACCAGCTTACGGGTTATGTGTTCGGATGGGAAAGTCGAGGGGATATGTCAGATTGGGTTCCTCAGAAGCAAACTCTGACACACAGATGCCTGAGAAATAATATGTAGGAAATGTTTCTAAAGGGGGTGGGGACTGGGAAGCGGAAGGCTGAGACATCAAGTTTAACAGAGAATCACACTGGCTCGATCCCATAGGCAAGCACTGGGGCCTCGTACGTCAGACCATGACAAGTTCTGATCAGGGACTGGGAGCTGTTGCGTGGAGTCAGTCCTGGTTCAAGGGCAGGGGTTATGGGTCAGGGGACGTCAGTTCCCAGCCACCTCCTGTCTACTGTGTGCACGCAGGGAAAGGTTGTTCTGGCCTTCTGAGAGGGGGCTGTTGGAAGAGGTTCGAAGAGGTGTCAAGTGTCGGCGGTGGAAAGGAAAGCCTGGTGGGAGCAGAAGCGGTAGAAGGGTCCACCCAAGGAGACGCTGCCGAGCGCTGCTAGCTCCTGCTGCAGAAATTGGGGTGCACGCTGTCCAAACGGGGGCAGAAAAGGTGAAAGTCATTGTTACCGCATTTATCTTTTTAAAAGCTGACTTTGGCTATTTTTGTGATATTATTTTTATCCCTGGCAATAAGTCATTTTGTATCCTTCCCATTTTAAGGTATTCAAAATTCATGGTTTTGCATTTGTAAATAAATGTAAGAATCACAGGGATCCCTTGGATGTGTGTAGTGTCTAGAGTATATGCATATGTATTTCCTTCTTGAACATGTGACGGCTCTGAATTAGGGAAAACATGAAACCGTACCCTCATTCGTGGGACAAAATATTTATATGGCTAGATGACATTTGAGTCAATAACAAAACAAAAACAGAAACCACACACAACAGAAAAACATCCCTCTTGTTTAGCTACTTACCCATACCTACAAATGAAGGACCTCTTTAGACGGTTTGAAATGCTTAGTCACAATAATTTTGATAATTATTGATATTATGCATTAATGATCGCAGAATAGGTACTGTGTTTGTTGCATGTATAGAAAATGTGACAACATCTACCAGTATTGCCTCTCCCCAAACATTCGATGTTATTTACCTAACCCTGTAGGTATCAGATAAATTTTGTTTTCCTAGGAAGATCAGATCTGCTGGAGAGATCGATATATTTTGACTCTCGGAGATAATGAGAACGTTTACTAAGAGTTTTTCACTTACATCGTGGATGGGCTGCAGCCATTAGCCACTTGGCAAAGTTGGAATTCAATCGCTGGGTTGACTTGTCAGCTCACGTGTTTAACAGTAACTTTTCTTAACCAACAGAGAGCAGAGGCACAGTGTGTTCTGCACAGTCCTTGTTCTATCTTAATTTTATATTTTCTCACTTCTGCCTCTCCTGAATCTTATGATTTTTGTAACAGTTTCATCCAGTTTCTCTGCATTTGCTAAGGACTAAATTGTGCCTGTCTCTTGCAAATTTGAAGCCTTACCTCCAAATATGACAATATCTGGACATGGGATCTTCGGGGGTAACCAGGCTTAGATGAGGTCATGAGGGTGGGGCCCTTATGACGGGATCAGCAGAGACACTGGATAGCTCATTCTGATTGTCCATCCTCTGTGTGAGGGCATGGTAAGAGGGCAGCCACCTTGGGTTGCGGAACTCCAGAACGGTGAGAGAAGTCTGTTGTTTCAGTCACCTAGTCTCTGCTACTTTGTCATGGTGGTTGATGAAGACCCCATCCTTACCCTCTGGAACTAGTATCTAGAACTAGTAGAGAAGAAACTAAAACAAAAGTTAATCAGCATTGCCAGTGCTTAGCTCTGCTATTAAAACAGAGATAATCTTCAGTCCCCTAAATCTGATGCAGAATCTGATGAATGCCACATATTTATTTGTCTTTTGCCTTTTCCAGGAAGTCAAGCACAGCTTTAGAATCCAAAGTATGTCTGAAAAGTGACTTAAGTCTGATCATTACAGGCTGCCTAGAATTCCCAGTCTTGCCAGTAGAACATTTTGTAGTAACCTTTAAAAATATAAACATTTTTTTCTCCTGCGGTGAAGAGAGCTGATTCATGATGAGTGAGTTCCTCTGTCCCCCTCCTCACCATATGTCCCCTCCTTAGTGTTGATTTCCTGTTGACATTAAAAGGAGCAACACATATTGAGGAATTAGGATGAAAGCTCTATAGGCAATGATTCTAAAGCTTTAAGTTTAATGATTTTTAAAAAGCACAGGTCAGATTTTTGATACATTGGTTAAAATGCATTGTGAATTGTCTCATTCCCATTTTGTAGGAGGTTGTTGTATTGGAAACCTCTCCCTTCTTCAGATCTCCCAAAAGGCTAAGAAAATTGTCATCAATGGACTTATTTCTACAATGTAACGAGAGGAGGGGGGTCCTGGGAGACGCTGGTAAGGGTCTCAGGATTCCGTAACACGCAGCCCATCCAGTCCAGCTTGATGCCAAGAAGCTCCCTCAGTGTTCTGGAATTCCCAATGATGGGTGCTGCTGTGGGCCTCCGCCTCCTTCCTGTCCCCACGTGGGGACAGGATCACTTGGCATGTCATCTGAGCTTTGGTCTCACGTTCGTTTTTGTCAGATCACTCATCCTGGACTCTGCAGAGAGCGGTGGGAATTGTTGCAGGGTGATACAAGGGACAGCACGGACGGAATGCAGTCACAGCGCGTTCCCGCCACCCCTGTGCTTTGTCCTGAGGACACAATTCTATCTCAAAGGTCATGTCTTCATTTTGTAATCTTCACTGGAGGATATATTTATTGATTCAGAGAGATTGGAAGGGGGGATCGGATGAAACATCAACAGCAGTGTGAGAGAGAAGCATCGACTGGCTGCCTCCCACCTGCGCCTCGACCAGGGATCGCACCTGAAATTGAGGTGTGCGCCCTGACCAGAAATCGAACCCGCGAGGTTTTGGTGCATGGGACAACGCTCCAATCAATTAAGCCACCTGGTTAGGGCTCAAAGGTCATTTCTTGGCCCATTTTTAATCTTTCTTTTGATCCCACTTCATACCTTCTCACATATTTTTTGAAATTTTAAAAAATTTAATCTTTATTATATTTTTTTCCATTACCATTTTGTCCCCTTATTCCCCCTCCCCGTGGCTGTCCCTGCACAGATATCCATGTCGACGAGTCCTTTATCCTTTTTACTCAGTCCTTCCACCCCCTCACCTCCCCCAACTAGCCTTCGATGCATTTTGAATTGGCATTTTAGTGAGATGGCCGAAATAAACATATTAAGATATCTGTATCACGAAAAGTTCTCACCAAGTGGATGTGTTTGCTCATTGAATTACATAGTTTATTGTAAGGAACATCAAAATAGTTTCTAATTCGCACAAAGTTTAGTCAAGGCATCAGTATGAGATCAGAAATGAACCTAGGCAGGAATTAGCGTGCTTTGGACATCTGATCACTTCCCCCATTGGGGCCCCTGTGGGGAAAGGACACATGTCCCTGTGAAAGTTACTGGGGGAACTTCTGTGTCAGTGATACATATCTGCTCTGGTTTATACATAAGAATATCAGCCACGTTAAATGTCATTGTTTACGCTGCTCTTGGGCTATTTGAATTTTGATACACAACACTTGTTTATATACAACCCTCAGCTTCAAGGTTTTACCTTCTTAAAAATCTGATAATAGGAGAGCACATAACTGAAATGCTAAGACCATTTGGAAGAAATTTGGTAAGGAAGATTTCAGTCAGCCAAGAAAGCTCTACTCAGTCAAATGTAAATATTGATGATGATTTTGATGCATTTTAAATTAGAAATAATGAGTCCTAACTATTGATTTCTGCATATTTTTTTCTTGTTGGTAAGGGAATTTTGGAGATTCTCTTTCATTTCTTCTCCATACATGTAAAAGAACTTTTATTGCAAATAAAGGTTAATGATATTCTGTGTTTAGTTCTTCATTTCCTTTACTCTTATTGTCTGATGGACACTATTCTAAGCGCTAGGGATACTGGGGGGACAGATCAAACCGTCTCCCTGCTCTCAGGAAGCTTACAATCTAACGTAAACAGTTAAATGCATCAAGATGACTTCAGTGTAATGAAAGACAGTCACCAGAAGGGGGCAGAAGAGACTATCTTTGATGCTCTGGTCAGGGCAGACCTGTGCGAAAAGACTTTTGAAAAGGGACGTGAATGAGATGGAGCCAGGATATCACAGAGGTGACTTCACCTCTAAGGCATCTGAAACAAGAAGATGGGATTTGGGGGAAGCAGAAAGAAGGCCTGTTGCTAGGAAGCAAGAGAGGTGTGGGAAATGAGGATGGAGAAGGAGGTTGGAGTAAAGTGAGCACATAGAATATCCACTTATCTTTTGGGGTTCTTTTTATCCATTTGGAAAAAATATTAAATTAAAAAATTAAAGTTAAAAAATTAAATTCAAATTAAATTTAAAAATTGTATTTAAAATTACTTGGAGGGGGGATGCTTTAGATGATGTGTGTTTTATCTATTCATCTTATTTTTGCTTCCTCTACCTTAGGTCACTTATACTTTTTAAGGCACTGCTATCTACTCTCTGCAGTTGCTCAGCCATCTGGTTTACCCCATGCCCCTCTGCATTCCACCAAAGCAGTGACTCACAATTAGCATTGCACTACAACTGGATTTTTAGAGTGCACCCAAAGTAAATTTAAAGATATACCAAAAGGGAAACACTGAGATTGGGTGGAATCTTTACTTTGTTAAATTTCCTAAAAAATTGCCTAATTGGGATAAAAGGGGTTGGGTATTTAAAAACCAGAAAAAGAAACTTGGGGCAATGAAAAGATTATAAATAAGTACCCATAGTGAACAGATCACTACTAATTCTCTACTCTTTGCAATTTTCCCGAATATTTACTAAAGTGAAGAACCTATAAAGTAGATATTCTATAGTTGTAGAAGTATAATTGTGTAGTTCTGACTAATTCAGAATTTGAGAAATTCAGTTTTAATATGTTTATATACAGGGTAGTTACTTAGAATTTAAATGATATTTGTAGGTAGAAGGCAGGAGTACTATTTTGATTATAAATGGTTAAGTGATAGAGTTCTCATTAACCACAGGAGGTCTGCATTTGATTCTTACTGCCTGTAATTTCACAGGGGACCTTTCTCTTAATTAAGCCTTTAGTACTATGATTGGTACTGTAATGGACATACAGTAAATATTTATTTACTGGGTAAATGAATGAAATAAAGTAGCTATAAGGTATAAACACCATGCAAATATAAACATTTAGTCATCATGATATGTGATAAAATTGGTTTTATGAGTAAAGAAAGTTGTAAGCTTAATTTGTGTTTATTTATACCTCTAATAAGTAATGATTATAGGTTCTTTAAGTGTTTGAGTTTTAAGTATAGCTTTCCATTGCGTGTCCTTTATTGAAGGAATGTAATCTTGGCTCATGTGGTCAATTTGATATACTACTTTATGGTTAAAGGATCTATTGGATCTGTCTCTCTATTGCTTAACTTTTTTAGACTGATCTTTCAGTCAAAGGTAGTATTTTTCATTGCTTTATAGAATTAGTAAATTAAAAGTATAAATGAAACCATTCATTGTCAAGTTACCCAGAGCTGGCCCAAAAGTAAGATTCATGGGACGAATGTTTTTGTTGGCATCCCTTCCATCCACTGTTGCCACCTTCCAGGAATGTTAAATTGAATCAAACTAACTATAAAACACTTTTATCTGCTCATCAATTTCAGAGCATGTTAACTTCATGAAAATGACAAAGTTTCATTGTTCTCTGCCAGTTCTTGCTTCTGACTTAGATTTCCCTTTATATCTATGGAATTCTAGAATAAAATATTATTAGAGAAAAATGTGGAAAAATAATTTGAGAAAACAAGTCATAAAATTAAAAGGATTCAAAAGACCCATGAAATTTGTCATAGTTTCAAAAATACCAACCATGTTATAGCAGTTTATATAATAAAATTAAACCTGCATGTTTTTTCCAAATATTGTAGTGACTATTTATGCACAAATAAAGCTTGAAAAGTTTAATAACTATTTACATCTACATTTTATGTTATAAAGTCATATTTCTTAATCATTAAAGGCATGTTTTGTTCTGCTTCAAGATCTGTATATTTTATCATTGCAGATTCACACAGTAGATTTTAATACTTAGTATATCCAAATAATTTTAATAACAGCATTTATATTTTATAGCAGATTCCTATGTCAAATTTTATTTCATATTATTTGTTAAATGTATTAAAATACTTAGTATACCTGGCTGGTGTAGCTCAGTGGGTTGAGTGTGGGCCCGTGAACCAAAGTGTGGCCAGTTGGATTCCCAGTCAGGGCACATGCCTGGGTTGTGGGCCAGGTCCCCATTAGGGGGTGTGTGAGAGGTAAACCACACATTGATGTTTCTCTCCCTCTCTTTCTCCTTCCCTTCCCCCCTCTAAAAATAAATTAAATTAAATATTAAAAAATAAAATACTTAAGATAAACAACCAAAATACAATAGTCTGATGCAATATTGTAGAACTCAGTTTTATAGTTGAATTTGTTTTCATGCAATACTTTTCACTAAGAAACATCCCACCTTAGTGTGCTCCTCCTCCTTTGGGGGGTGTATATATTTTTCTAAATAATCACAGGAGCATTCTTTAGAATATCCTTCTGCTTTCAGAGATTTGCAGGTGGTATCCTGCTCTGTTTTCTTCTTCTCTAAGTTGTCACTAAATACACTGGGGTGACATGGGCTCCCAGGGCCGCCCAGGTCTCGAGCGCACATTTCCGCGGCTCAGGATCCACATTGTACCCTCTGTGCCCACCATGGCCCTTGTAATGTTTCTGGCTATCAACTTTCATTTGCCCCAATTCCAGAGTAACCTGAATGTTAAAGTGACGGTGGATAGGATTTATGTCAGATTTGCAAGTCCAGGCAAAGTATGTCTGCGTGTTTCCACTTGCTGACATACGTATTTTTGCTGATTACCCCAGTTGATCAATAAGATGTGATTTACCCCATGAAGATGCTCATCTATGCCCCAAGGAGTTGTGTGTGTGTTATTTTCCCCATGAACTCTTCATTCATTTTAAACACTTTTAAGTTCATTTTAAGTGTTTTCATGAAGTTTTGTTTTAGCTCTAGTTATTTCTAAATCAGTTTTGAGCTTCAGACTTTATGGATTTGGGCCAACTTTATGCATTTAATGGATGGCTTTCTTTTTATAGAAAGGATGTTTTATTTTGTCAACAAAGTTTCATGCTTTGTTCAATTTTCTTTAAGGTGATTTTTTTTTATTGCTTTGAGGTGTCTTTAGTGTCATTTTAAAAAATCTGTAGCCCATATATTTCCAAGCTTTCAATAATTTTTTGTTTTGTTTTTAGTATATACTGCCCAAGTATTGAGTGGCTTTTATTTATATACATGAAATAATGTCAGGAAAATGTCTATAGATATGTGTGTGGTGTATATCTATGGTAGAAATCAAAATTCCCATTTAAACACAAAATATATTGATTAAATACAATTAAAACTTACCAGAGACCATTTTCTAAAAGTGTTTCCTAAATCTCCCTGTCTATAATCAGTTTGACATAAAATAAAAAGCCACCTTCAACAAATAGAAATACTTTAGTAAGTTCAATTCTAAGTTCCTAGGAAATTCTTTGAGTCTTTCCTATAGATTTTATATGGATACTTTATTTTGGAAGGTGGCTCTTTGGCTGAAACATTAGGTAGTGTATGGAGAAACTTAAGTACGGGTTTATTTTCAGCTACAGTGAGCTATTTGCATGCCCCAGCTGGCCTCCATGGTTTGCAATGTATCTCTTCCTGTGCCTGCCACTTCCTCCCACCACGTCCTGTGCATAGCCTTGTGCTTCTCAGGACTCTTCTCCACATTCCCTGACCCCTCAGTTTCAGCATTGATGCCATCTTTGTTGCTTCTCTGGAGATCTGTGATCTTTCCCTATAACACTAATGTCTGAATGAGAGTTTTGGGTCAACGCTGCCTTCTAGACCATGAGCTTCTTGAAGGCTAGGATGCAGCCTGCTTTATCATTGAGTTCTCAGTGACTCCTGTGGTACCGAACCCATGCGTGCTGACTGTGGCTCAGCCAGCACACACATTGGATGATGCAGCTCTGAGCCCGGAAGGCAGAGGCAGTGGGGAAGGAAAGGATGCTACCTGAACTGCTGATGGATGAACAAGGCATTGACTGAAGCCTTCCTTGTGTAGGGCAGGGAAGAGAGAGGGAAGATTTGTAGAATGCTCTCCATGTGTGAACACATAGTTGAAGCTAGGAAGAGAATGAACGTGGCGACCGGGAATCACATTCTTTAGACAACAGGGACTATAAGGGAGGGTGGCAGAAGAATAAGAGTTTTCCAAATGTAACCGCACTCCCCTTGATTTGGCAGTGGGTCATTCCATCAGAGATGACCTGGAGACGCTTTCCTGTGCGGTATTGCAAAGACTCCAGATTTGGACAGCTAGGGCCATTTGTATGCTGGTGGTGACTAAAATTGTAAGGAACAGATAAATAGTACAGTTTTAGGTTTTGCAAATGCATTGAAGAGGAGAAAAAGAGAGAGAGCCTTAAAACCATAACTCAAGAAAGCAGAGCCGAAAACCATAACTCGAGAGCAGGGAATGAGACTTGGCTGAAAAGCCACTGATGCAGAATAAACAATGACCATGTATTTAATAGTGATGATGATGATGATTTCAAAACACATGATGCTCAACAGTGTGTATGTCCAAATGTGTTTCACAATACAGTCTTTCCTACAAGCCAGCCTTTGATCCCTGCTCGGGTCGTCTGATTTGAGCCTCAAGAAACAAAAGCGCCGAGCCACCTGCATGACCAGCAGGCCCATAGGTGACGCCAGCACAGAGAAATAACAGGCAGCCAACACAGGTGACTGTGCTATTCACTCGGCTTTTAATAATGCAGATTCAATCTCAAACCATACTAACCTGATAACAATAATAATCACATGGGAACAATCAGCAGTAACATCACACAAGAGAACTGGGGGTTAACAAACTCAAGTCCCAGAGTCTCAGTCTGTGGGTCTGGGAGACAGCACTGTGGGCAGGGGAGCCGTCAGCGTCTTACAAGGCGCCGTCTCCGGAGCCAGGGTGGCAGTGGGCAGACGGAGTCGTCAGTCCGGCAGGGCAGAGCCTCTGGCAGCACGGCCGTCAGATCAGCTTGGCGTGGAGCGGCCCCTTGGTGTGTGGAGCTTGGCTGTCTTGACGGCGGTCTGAGGTCCCCACTTCTTATGTCCTTGAGGGTCTTGTATCCCACCCTTCTTAGTCTCTCGATAAATGCCTAGAGACCCATGATAAATTGTCAGGGAATTCCCAGGGCACTTGTCCTGGGGAACTCCACCTTCACAGACGTGTCTGTTCAGGTCACATGTGTAGATTGTTATGAACTCTCCACCCTGCCAGGCATGACTTAGGTAGTTTCCTTCTTCAACCAGACCCCACTGCACATGCTCTAAACATGGGTTCAGCGTTGACGGGACTGATGCCATCTCACTCAGTCCTGCTGTCCCCAGTATAGCAGGCACCAGGTGTCTTTGAGCAAGTCAGGGGAAGCCCCCACACAGGGAACGCTGTGAGTTTGCATTCTTTTCAAGGGGAGCCTTACAACAATGTCCGATGGTAACAGTAACCTCTACATATTTACCAATAATGATTAGATGTGATATGATCAACAGGTTATTGCTTTATCTCTCCACGTCTTTGTTTTCTTTCCCTGGCCGTGTATAAAATGTTATCTGCAATCAGGCCCCTCCAGCCTGTGTTCTCTCACACTTTTAACCTCGTTTCCCTTCATTGCTAAGGCTTCCGACCTAAATCACTGACGTGGAGGAGTTAGAAAGAGGCAGGCAGCAGGGAGGGAGGCAGGCAGAAACCCGTTTTCAGGCCACTCGTGATCCATGCTGCTCGAGCTGCCTTCACACTCAACTAGTTCACACGTTAGCCCTGAGAAGTCAGTATTTTTGCATCTACTTACACCAAAAAGAAAGTGGAGGCTGGAAAAAGAAGTAACTTGTGCAGAGTCTCACAGGGAAGAGGGAGGAACATTCAAAACCATGTTTGACCCTTCACATCATGCTTTTTATGTCTGTACTTAAAGACTCATTCAAATTCTCATGTAGTATGTATTTTTAAAGTTTCTATGGTGACACATAATTGTGATCAGAAGTAATTACTATCTTGTGAAATGTACACATATGGAGAATATTGTAGGTAGATGTACAGGATAATGTAAAGTAAGTAGCCACCATTCGGGGCCCAGATGGCCCCCCATCTCCACACCACACATGTCCCCTCCTGTCTTTTCCTGTCATACCTGCCTTTGCCGTCATAGAGGAAAATACTATCGTGATTCATGGCAGTTCCTTGCTTTCCTTTGAAATGTGTTTTGAAGGGTTTTTTTTTTCTTGTTATCGTTACGAACAAGGGAAATTTGGTTGTTTTCACGTAAGGAGGACTGGTATTCACTAGGTGGGGGCACAGGAATATGCTTATGATAACAGCGCTTGCTGTTCTCACACAAAGGTCAGGACTCTCACAGCGCAGGCTCCGAGGACCGTTCCTCAGCCTTGGAGCGCCCCTCAGTGGTTGTCACAGAAAATACAGCATTTTATCCTGGGACTATTCTCGCTGATAATGGCTAGATTTGCCTTTGGGCTCCTTCTCTGGCTCCTGTGAGCCTTCTGAGGACCTTGATCTGCCTTTGTTTACAGAGGGTCCTCGTGTAGTCTAAGTTTTCAATGGGAAATCACTGACCTGCCAACGTGGCTGTCTGTCTGTCTCACTGTCTACTTGGTACTCTTCTTGAGCCCTTGTCACTGCAGTCCCCTTATCAGTTGGGGATGGGGGGGGGGTCTGTGGCCCACAACCTGCTGGTCAGAGCAGGGCCTCACTTTTCATTCATGTTCAAGAAGCTGTGTGTCCATCGGCTGTTTTTTTTGTTTTTGTTTTTGTTTTTTTTTTTTTTGAGTTGCCCTGTCTTTTAAGGGCTCAGATGGACCTCTGGATATTTACTCTTTGAAGTTACTTCATGGCAACCGGGCTGCCTCCGAACACAGGCAGTTTGTGGAAAGAAAGCAACTGCATAGCACTTTTAAAACCTATCCTTGGTGGGAATTTATTGGTTCCTGTTTCACAATCAAGATGGAATCATTTTTTAAACTTTTATTTATTTATTTATCTTTTAGAGGGGAAGGGAAGGAGAGAGGGAGAGAAATATCAATGTATGGTTGCCTCTCATGTGTCCCTTGCCAGGAACTGGCCTGCAACCCAGGCATGTGCCCTGACTGGGAATCAAACCGCGATCCCTTGGTTCACAGGCCTGAGCTCAATCCACTGAGCTTCACCAGCCAGGGCAAGACGGAATAATTTTTATGTGTCTCCATGGAGTCCTATAGGCCAGGGGTCCCCAAACTCTGGGTCATGGGCTGGTACCAGTGCTGGCCTGTTAGGAACCAGGCCACACAGCAGGGAGTAAGCTTGAAGGTAATGTGCTTGAATCATCCGGAAACCATCTCCCCCACCCTGGGCCATGGAAAAATTGTCTTCCACAAAACTGGTCCCTGGTGCCAAAAAGGTTGGAGACTGCTGTGGTAGTCAACCCTCATTTTTTCTAAAGGTTGAAAAAGTAGATTCTAATTTAAATTATCACACTATGTTTTGGGGAAAAAAAACAATCTTGCCTCATGGAAAATTTGGTTCATTCTCATATTCATAGACATTTTTAGAGGGACCTATTAGATACCAAAGTTATCAGCATAAATTTAAGAGGTGTCTGTTTTCATGACACTTATATGTATAGTAGAGAACCTAGAAGTAATGATTAAGTAAATAAACTAAAAGATAAATTTCCTATAACAGTAAGAGATATAAAGAGAATCAAAGATGTTTTTGGGTTGGAGAGTGAGTAGGAAGAGAGAAAAGGTATTTTAGGTGAAAGTGGGAAGGCCTCTCTGAGGACAGGATTCCTGAGCTTAGTTATCGATGCAGAGAAGGAATCAAGAATTGCACAGCATTTGAGACCAAGAGACTAAGAAAATGCAAAATCCCAGCAGAATGTGTTTGTGTGCCCCTGAGAAACAGAAAGATGACGAGTGAGTGAAGAAGAGAGTGGTGAGAACAGAGGCGGAGCGTGGAGAGGGGCCTCATCGGACTGGGGGGTGGGTTTCCTCCGAAGGCAGTCACTACCACTGCAGGTGTTAAGCTCAGGAGCACCCCTGCCACTTCGTGTTTTTAATAAGTGGTAATAACCAATGGCATTTTCATGCAGATCTTCTGAAGCAAAACTAAAATTAATGGGAAAGTTTATGAGTTTATAGAATGGACATAGGAGGTTCGTTCTATCATAATGAAGCAGACACCAATGATGCAAATGAGGAAGCATAATGTGAGAATTAGTATTTTAAAATTAGTATACGTTTTCTCAAAACTTTTTCTCTTCTTTCATATGTGCCTATTGACACGTACTCAGCGTTTTATGATTTAGATAGAATCTCATGAGCTAGATTGCCAGAGACTTACATGCTCCCACTCGACTGTGTGCTTTGCGTCCCAGCATAAGGGCATAGCGGTTGTTGTACCCTTGACTTTCTTGAGGGATAATGCAAGACGCTGCTGCGGCACTCTTGTATCTGAGGACGTTACCCACCGTCTCATCATGTGACCCCTCAAGCAGATGTGCTGCAGCATCAGAGGAAAAAAAATGTGTTTTCCCTGGGTAGCTGGAATGCCTTCAGTATCAAAGATGGGGTGTCTTTCCTCTTTGTCGGGGACACAGAACTAAGTCACCCTCTTACTGAGGGTTTTCTGGGAACGAAGGACCCTGAACTTAACCTTCATCACATGTTATTTATGTATGCATCTGTTTGTATCATGCACATTTCTGTAAACTACCCAGAATCCTTTCTGCATCAAGTAACAGGATCTATAGATACCACAAAATTTGCTCAACACCCCTAGTTATTTTAAAAGAGCTGCTAAAAGGTATGTAATACTTTCTTTAGGCCTTTCATTTTCCTAGAGCAGCAGGCTATGGGTAGGAGTGGTAGATCTCTCCCACCACATCATGCATCCGCTGTACCCTGACATCCATGCACCCACCATGGACACACGCTAACGCCTTCTTATACACCAAAGACTGTCCAGGAGAAACCCAACTTTCTGTCTCTTCAACAGATTCTGTTGGTTACTGCAGATGGTGATATATCAAAATATAAGCACTTAGTACTTGAAATATGTTAGGTTGGCAGTTGTACAGCCTTATCTAAGCATTCTGTACTTTTCTCTTGATCATGACATTTTTCCTAGACCCTAGAAATGTGTTAAAGCAGGACTCTCCTCTAACACATATTGTATTCCCTTCAAGATCATTTCTAAAACAGTGATGGCTTCTGCTAACAGGAAAAAAAAAAAAAAACTAATGCAGGGGAGAGATCCTATTTTAGGAATGTAAAATAAGTTGACTTTGTATGCCAAGAACATAGACATTCTTTGTAGGTGGAAAAGAGGGGGCTGGGGAGATGGACAGAATCCTGGAAGTAGCATTGTGCTTCAGTGTTTAAAGCAAATATTTGTTTTTTCTAAGACAGAGCAGCCAACCCCGAGCAGCCCGCCCAGCGAAAGTGGAAGTGGAAGGGCAGAACACATCTTTTGTGTGAGTCAGATAGATTTCATGCTCTTTAGCATCGCCTCTGACCGCAGGCATGTCACTGCGGTCCGGCCTCTCCCCCAGTGGGAACAAAAAGGGAAAGTGATTAAAGTTCCCTCAGTCATAGACAGCAGGAGGCAATGGCCGTGGCGTCTTCTGCCAAGGAAGAGAGAGTCCTTTAACAAGACTTGTGATAGTCCTTTGAAGAAAAGAAGTTAAGACTCACCGGGCTGGTAGAGGTCTGCCCTAACATTTGTTCATTTCCTCTACTTCCTATGGCTTCTTTGACTTCTTGTACTAATGGCATCACCCTCTTCATTAAAACGTTCCTGATAAAAGAAGGAAAGTGGAGTCGAGCTCCTCACAGGGGCCCCGGGTTCACTGGGCCCCCCTGGGAGAAGGAGTGTTCAGAACTTGACTTTTGTAAGGCAGTCACATAGATACACATGATTACTAAATCCACTGTTCGTGTGCGAGGGAGAGAGGGAGGCAGAGGCAGAGAAAGAGGGAGACAATGAATGAATACAGGAGAATATTTTTTTCCGTATGCTAGGTGGCCTGGGATTTTCAATGACCAGAATTGCCTTTGCTTCGGCTCAATGAACTGGCTAGAGTCCCTCCTCCAAGACCAAACCCTGGACCTTTCTCTCTCTTTAAAATAAAAAAAAAAAAAAAAAAAAAAAAAGGGTTTGCAATCAGTATTCAGACATTCTTATAACTAATAGGATTAGGGGCGTTACAAAGGGATTTGAACAAGATAATTAGTTTACTGCTTAGTCGACAGCAGAGCAAGCAAAATCCTTCTGAGAAAAAGCAGACAAAATAGGTCAGAAAATGTGTGGGAAATGAGGTAAGACCTTTCAACGAGGACCCTGACCAACTTGAATGTTATGAAAGGACTGCGGAGCCTTCATTCATTGCCCCAGACTTGTTTGCCTTTCATTTTTTTCCCCGACCTGCCCACCAGAGGTGTGAAGAGAAGTGGCTGAGTGAGTTTGAGAGCTGAGGGCGGGTGCTGCTCCTGGACACAGCGTCCTGCTGCGTGTGCAAGCACGCCTCCTTCTGAGTCCTTCTCACAGCGCACAGAAAGCGAAGGTTTGGGAAAATCTGAAGGGCTCTTATCAGGCATTTTTTAAGCTGGAAAAAAATTATACAACTAGGAGAACTCTTTACAAAATCTGATTTTCTTGAATAGATTCATTAATTCAGTTGCAAAAAAATCATACAAACAGAAATATGAGGGGTGTGTTCTGTCCTCAGAGTGCTTACTGAAGTACTTGTGTTCTAATTTGGACAGTTTTCACTGTGCTAGAATACATTTAAGAAGAGCCATTTGAATGTTAAAAAATTACCAAAAAGATAAAGTTTTATTTTATAATCCCATGACATATCTTCCCCATCTTCTTAGGAAAATGATATTATCAATTGTACTATTATTGTCTGTGAATCAAAGATACTTCCAAAATAATAGTAAAAAAAACAAAAGCAAACAAACAAAGAAAACTCTGTAGATTTTGGTTAGCTTCTTAGTCTGATAGCAACCACCAGCAGATCAAAGCCAGCAGCAGTTATGAGAGCCCTTTGGCCTGGCTTTGGCAGGCTTTGACCTCAGACTGGTAGAGGGACAGCAGGCATTCTGCTTAATAAACTGTCCCCTGGCCTCACGAAGTGGAACTGTCATCTGTCTTGAGGTGAAAGAAAGCCAGCTGACAAAAGGACCTACAGGACGAGGAAGGCAACTCAACCCTATCATGACATGTTAAAATATGACATCATAATTAAACAAAGAAGCCCCAGTATGTGTTTTCCTATTCCCGGAGTTTGTTTTTACATGCATTGTGTATTCTTTTCATGTTACCTTAAAACATCGTGTTATTTTCCCTCTCCAAATACACAAAGCCTTTTTTTTTTTTTTTTTTTTTTTTTTTTTTTGGCCATTGTATCCTCAGTCCTAGTGTTTGGTTTAGTGTCAGGATGCAGTTTGAGATTGACGTTACTTCAGGAAAAGAGAGCAGTGATTCGGGGCCATTTTAGGGTTGAGCAGGCCACTCTGCACAAGGGTGTCCAGCTCGCCAGTGGGGTTTAAATGCCAGCTTTTACAAAGGCATGCCTGTGTAATTTATCAATAATTTATCACCCTCAGGAACAACTTCCTAACTGGTCTTTCTGCTTCCGCTTTATCTACTTCCTTGGGATTCCCCAAGCAGCAGCCCGAGTGATCCTGTTAAAACAGGTCCTACCACATCAGTCCTCTGCAACCATCCCCCGTGCAGCGACATCCCAGCAGCCTGGTGGCCATGTCTTTGGTCTGGCCGTCCCTACCTTGACTCTCGCAGCCCCTCTGGGTCTTCATCTCCTGCCGATCTCGCCCTGCTCGCTGTGCTCAGAAACGCTTGCCTCCTTGCCGTTACTGCAACATGTCAGGATTATTTCTACCTCAGGGTCGTTGCACTTGCTGTTCTCTCTGCCTAGAATGCTCTTCCCTCAGTTAGCCACATGGCTTGCTACCTCCTTCATGTGGTCTACAACTCTTTTCAGATTGTTTTAATGCAGATAAGACTACATCAAACTTTATTTCTTCATCTTCTTACTTCATAGTCCACTTCCCTGCTCTAAGTGTTTCCATGGAATTTCCATCATTTGAGCCCTGGCCAGGTGGCTCGGTTGGTTAGAGCATTCTCCCAAGACAGCCAAGGTTGCGGGTTCTATCTCCAGTCAGGACACAAACAAGAATCACCCAGTGAATACGTGAATAAGTGGAACAACAAATCGATGTTTCTCTCTCCTTTTCTCTCTCTAAAATCAATACTTTAAAAAAAAGATTTCATGTATTTATTTTTAGAGAGAGAGGAAGGGAGGGAAAGAAACATCAATGTGTGGTTGCGTCTTGCATGCCCCCCATTGGGGACCTGGCCCACAACCCAGGCATGTGCTCTGACTGGGAATCAAACCAGCAACACTTTACTTGGCAAGCCGACACTCCGTCCACTGAGCCACACCAGCCAGGTCTTAAAATCAGTTTTTTAAAAAAATTTCCTGTCTTTCGAAATACTCTACTAGTAGTTGACCTATTTGCTATTGTCTGCCTTCTCTCACTAGAATGTTGGCTCTATGAGGATTAAGTCTTATTAATAGCTGTTTCCCAATGTGCAGCAGGCTCTGCACTTATACAGTGGTTAATACATATTAGTTGGATGGATTATTATTTTCTTTGTCTTTCTCAAGGCTACTGTTTGTTGAGTACTGTGAGTCAGACACAATGCTGAGGTGTTATTTCCATCTTAGCACAAGACTCATAGAGGTGAAATGACTTCTTCTAAGCCAGTGTATTAGTTTTTTCAGAACTGCTGTAACAAACTATGACAACAGAGCTGCACTGTACTGCCCCACAGTTCTAGAGGCTGGGAGACCGAGATCGGGGTCCCAGCGGGGTTGGTTCCTCCCCAGGGCTGTGAGGGAGAATTGCTCCCATGCCTCTCACCCTAGCTGCTGGTACTGGTGATCCTGGGCGTGCCTGTGCTCATGGAAGAATCACCCCCGACTCTGTCCTCATCTTCATGCTGCAGTCTCCCTGTGTGTGTTTCCCTTGGTGTCCAAATTTCCCCTCTTTGTAATGACACCAGTCATATCAGGTAAGGGCCCACCCTGATAACCTCATTTTAACTTGTGAAGACTCCGTGTCCCAGGAAGCTCATATTCTGGGGTACTTGGGGTTAGGACTCCAACACAGGAACTTGTAGGGGACGCAGTTCAACCCATGGCAGCCATTCGTTTCATCAGAGGAGGGGGCTTCGATTCAAACTCAGATTCCAAAGCTCACAGCGTCCTAATATCTAAATCCCTGTGTGGATTTGCTAATATTTATTAAATGCCTACTTTGTGCAGTGAATGCTGCCAGGAACTATAGATAAATAGAATTCAGCCCCCGCTCTTGAGGAACTCTGTGCATAACATGAGAGACAGATGTAAAATTAAGACCTATGATTTAAAAGCACCCAGCAAGCAGCTCACTTTCCATTTCAAATTATATAGAGCTTTCCATCTATTGAGTTTGTTTTGCCAAAGCCTGCTAATGAAATAGTTTCACCATTTAATTTAATTTTCAGTGGGGCTGCCAGAAGTGCAATTAATTGATAAAAGATAAAAGGTCCAACTATGAAATTTTGCTTTGGAAGGCAGTCTTCCATATCTTTCTATACCATTAAATTCAATCCTATGCTTGTCATCCTGGCAGAACATCTTGATATAGTTGAAGAAACATGGTAGGGAAAGTAAATATATAGAGTCAGGGCCACACGGTGGGGTTTCCAAATACAAATGATAGCATGATGGGGTTCTACCGATCCATCACCAGGTTGCCTCTCCCTGGAGCTGAAGCTGCATCTGGGCTTGGCAACGATGCGTTATCACCAGCCGAGTGGGAACCATGTGTCAGTCTCCCAGAGAAGATAGATAGTCTGGTGTCCTATTAGGATTGGATATGCTTATGTTGCAGGCTTTAAATCAATTTCTGAAGCCTTTCTCCAGATGTTGACTGCTACAGGTCTTTAAATGGCAGAGTATATTGTGAACTCCAGCTGATGCATACAGCCTAAGAAAATGCTGAAATATGGGGCAATTAAAAACAACACAAAGACTAAAACAGGGACTGCGAGAGCTTTGCTAAAATGATCTCGTCTGTTCAGTGATGTCCTCATCTGTTCAGTACCTCTGAAATTAAAGTTGCCATTTTCTCAGGTTGATGCCAAATCTTTGTGATTTTAAATTCTAGAAGATTCTTTTGTGGCCCTTATTGCTTTGTAACAGATTGGATTTATTCGTAAAGTGTGATGTATGCGATTATTGAGATGCTGTTCATGTTTTCAACATCCAGCTAAAATGCATTCAGTTACATTCTACTATTTGGGAGTGGAGTGCATGTAATTTTTAGCTGATGCACAAGTGAAGGAGTTAGAAAGCTCAAAGTCAGGTCTTAAGAAGCATTTTAGCTTCTCTGTACATCTGAGCACAGTTTTCCCTGCAGTTAAAATTGTACCCCACGCCCAACTAAAATATCTAATTTTGCCATAATAAGAATTTTTACTCAGGGTCAAACAAGAGTAACTGAAAGTGGCTGAGGCTTCCATATGAAAAAAAAAAGATTCATAAATAGCAAACTTTTAAATAAGAGACAGTGTGACTCATTATGAAGTTTAAATCCCTCCTCAGACAAGAACTGGTAAGTAAAAAACAAACAAACAACAACAACAAAAAAAACCAATATTGATGCTCAGGGTGATGAGGAGATGGCAGTGCCTGGTCCAGGGTAGATTCTCTTCTTTTATGACCTGCATTTTATTTCATTCACTGATGTCTCCTTTGCTGATACACTCTGTGTCCCAGTTACAGGTGACCATTTCCTTATATCATCTTTTTCCTTCTTTTCTTTTCTTTTTTACACCAAGTCTTCATACCTCTAGCAAGGACTGTTCAACCTTTTGTTTAAATTTGTCTCAAACATACACTGTTAATACTACCAAGAGCTTGCTTCCAATATGTATTTGCTGCAAAGTAATAAATGTACTGGAAACTGGGGATCATGTTCTCTCATCCAGTCTCTCTCTCTGTCTCTCTGTGTGTTGCGCGCTCTCTCTCTCTTTCTCATAAATACACGCACACAGCCTTGGCTGGTGTGACTCAGTGGATTGAGTGCTGGCCTGTGAACCAAAGGGTTGCCAATTCGATTCCCAGTCAGGGCATGTGCCTGGGTTGTCATCTGGGTTCCCAGTGTGGGGTGCATGAGAGGCAACCACACATAGATGTTTCTCTCTGTCCCTCCCTTCCCCTCTCTCTAAAAATAAATAAATAGAATCTTTAAAAGAATACACACAGACATACACAATTTACACATACATGTGCATAACCCGTTCCCTTCCTGTCTCTCTGCATAAGGATATCATAGCCCTTGAGGGTCACTTAGAGGAGAATAACTTCCAGGCTAAAGAAAAGCTTAGCAAGTGAGTCCTGTCTACTCACAAGTCACTGCTATGATAATTCCCTTGTAGATTATAAAATATTCCACCTACTGTACAGCAGCCAAAACTTTACTATTTAACCATTTCTTTTTCACTCTGTAAGAACCATAAAGTACTTTATTGGGGGGGGGGGACTTTTGCTTGTACTTATTATGTCCTGGGCATAATATAGCCTCATAAGAAAATTCAGTGCATATATTTTAAAAATCATTTCAATAAGAAATGCACATAATAACATTACAACTATGCAAATGATTCAATCAAGGCAAGTTGCTATTCAAGAACAGAGGAAGAAAACTACAATTGTGAAAGTTGTGGATGGTAGAGAAGGAAAACGTTTGGGGGAACACAAATTGGGTTCAGGTGCATCTTCATGAGCTCAGTTACTCATCCGTGGAGAGGGTATGTGCAGGGGCAGAGGGGCAGCTAGCAGGGTGGTGTGTCCCAAGGCACTTGGCCAAATGCGGGAGGTGGGTTTTGTTTGAGAACAAACGGGGAGCAATGTCACGAAGGGTATGGATATGGATGAGGCCACGATGTGAAGGAGCAAAGTCACAGCTGGAAGACTTTGAAATCTCTGTAGCAAGGAACAAGATGAGTGCATTTGCATTTTTAAGAGTTCCTTGGCAAGAAATATTCACGACAGGTTAAAAAGGGCATAGCCTGGAAGTACAGATTCCATGTCCGGTGCGAGATCCATCTAGAGAGGGTAGGAGAAAGAGTAGGATGCTTTGCTGTGTTGCCAGTAACTGCATGGAATTTTCCTTTCCATTGAAATGATGGCTACAGTTGCATGTTTACTTAATATTTTTCAAGGGAGTGTTTAAGTGTGTTATGAATTCAGGCTCTTTTCAGATGCGAGAGAAGGCTGAGGAAAATAAATGAAAGTTGGAATTTTGCTAATAACACATTGAAATAGAGAAAAGGCTCCTTCTTCTTGCTCCAGTAGTTTACAAGTGACTAGACTAAGTCACATGAATACGAATCTTGGAGTTGAATAGAATTTTGTTTCTCATAGGTCATATCATGCCTGGGAAATCTCCAAGTCCTTTATAGCAATATATCGGGGAACGCAGTGACATTTTCAGCCTATATGGCTCACATTATTTGAGCGCACGCACACACAGCTTTGGTGATTAGAAAGTCTTTTATTAAAAGATGAAGTACTGAGAAGCGCACAAAGGATTCACTTCAGTCTTCTTAAAAGGAACCACTGAAATTTTGACTTACATTCCCTTGTGTACAGACACAAACAGATAGGATTTAATTTTTTTTCCACATGAGAGGTAGCTGCCTTCTTGGAAAAGGCCTAAAATATTTCCGAGGGACAGAACCTTGAAGACTGAAGTCTTAAGTGATTGGTGCTTTAGGGGACAAGGCATGGAAATGATACATTTTCTCATAATGTTGAAATGCATTTTGACTCAAACTGATAACTTTTTAGCTCAAGGCGCTAGAGTGCATCATTCACTCATTCATTCATCACACGTTTATTGAAACGTGGCTAACGTATCAAGTCACCAGCTACCGGGGGAGAACAGGAGAAAAGATAAAAAAGAAACTAAGAATATAATTTGGGGCTAGATCATAAATGACTTCACTCACCACCATTAGTGAGTATTTATTGAGGACTTCCTACGTAGTGGGCTGTCTTAGGTGCTGCAAGTCTCTATTCGAGAGGTCATCATGGAATATTGGAGGGTACCTGAAGCCTTGGAAGTTGATAAGATCATTGAATAACCCCTGCAGAGCATCATTATGTAATGGTTTTCCTGGACAAGAGGAACAAAATGTGAGATCACGAGGGAGTATGCAGAGTGGCAAGAAGAGAATCAGAAGACAAAGACAGACATTCAAGGAAGACGAAGGAGTCCAAAGTGTCAGGCACTGGGCTTGGTTTGCTGGTGACAACACCATTTGATCAGCAAGGACAGCAGGAAGATGAGTTCAGCACTTGCTGGAAGAGGTCTGGGGTGACGTGCATCAAAGCATGCTATCCTCAGAGACGGGGTGAAACCAGATCAGGGTTACTGTGGGTACAGATGCATTTATCAATGTGGAAAGAGAAGGGAAGTTCTTGTAGAGGGCTTCCACTTTTCTCCATGAATTAGAAGGCAGGCTTATTCTTCGGGGCTCAGGAGGCCAAGGACAGGGTGTGAGACTTGGAGAGAAGGACCATGTAAACCACCAGCACCAGTTGCCGTTGTGGCAAATGGGAAAGGGCAAGACAGGCTCCAGGAGGGAGGGCTGCTGGGGCAATGCTGAAAACTTTGAGTAAATGAGTGGTAATGCTGTTGTCTTGTTTTATGTTTATTCTACTGTTTTCTTGGAAAGTTGCCTCCTTCAGGAAGAAAATCAGCTTGGTACCTAACTGACTTTTAGGTTTTACAGAGTGGCAATGGCTCTCCTGGCAAGGTGTCACCTGTGCCTTTGGACTTGGGAGTCAGGCACAGCTATGTTAGAATTCAGGTAGAAACTGTGATTTGGGAGGCATTGCCAACTATAAATGGAGAACATTTTGACCACATCACAGTATTTTTAAAATTTTTTTTTAAATATTAGCAATGATATAACAGTGGATAGCCCAAGACAGTACGAGTGTGATAAATACTTGGTATTGTCATTGTCATTTTTATCGCTGTCTTTTAATGGCATAGTACTTGCCTTCTCATTTCATTAGGAGAAAAACTCTTTAAAGTTTCTCAGCTTGCCAGGTCTTTAAACCCATGTCTTTACCATCTACTGCATTCAAACACCTTTTGAATGATCAGGTCTACCTCTTCCAGGAAGCCCTCTGTGATGCCACTCATCTCTGCACTTGCTTCTTAGGCCTATGTCTCTGTTATATACTTTGACATTTAACTGCATACTGTCTGGCTATTCTAGCCCATACTTTCTTTATATTTGCAATAGCATCAACCCCATTACTTGGACACAAAGTAAATGTGCTCCTCATACCCATGCAGCAAAGGGAGCTCAAGAGGGGTGCTTCAGTGGAGCGCTGGCAACTCCGATCAGCCCAGCCTGCTAACAGTCACGTCCCTGTCCTCCATCCTCCTCAGCCTTCTCCTGGCCATTAATGCAGCAGGCTCTGCACCCAGCCCTGTTACTAAATTATCTGCTATTAAAATGATTAATTGGTTTCTGCACCAGTAACTCAATGTGCTTAAAGACTACTCTTTCCAAAATTGTGTTTTTACGTGAATGTATTACCTTAAACAAAGATGTTCCTTAACCTGAAAATCATATTTTAAAGAATTCACTATGTATTTGTACAATTAATTTGGAGCCATTTTTAACAGGCATTTTATAGAATGTTTCAAAATTTAATGCATTTTTTCCCAAGTCAGAACTATAGGAAAGCCTGTTATGGAGCATGTTGAAAAGGATGGACATAGAATCGGAAGACTGGCAGGGACTTTTGCCATCTCTTCTTTTAGATGGTGTCATTTCTTCTGTGAGGCATCGTTTTCATCCTATAAACAGACTCAGTTTTTGCCATTATTCCATGAACAGCAACATATGTAACTACAGGGGAATATTATTATTAATTATTATTAGGGTGTGTACTTCCTGCACCAGCTAAAAATGTGTATATTACATTGTGGGTGTGTCCATATATGTTTTTCCAGGAGCAGGTCCACAGATTTTTAAGAGTTTCCAAGGGATCTCAGTGCCCTTTTCTCTCATTAAATATTTATAAGAACCGCCGCTGGAGTGGAATAGACCTTTCAGTTCCATGAAATTAGGTTTGAACACAAGTTCTACCCCTTACTAGTTTTGCAACCTTGGACAAATGGAACAACCCTCTAACCTTGGTTGCCTTTACAGTTCCCTAAGGATGTTGCATGGGCAGAATGAGACAGAGTACGTGAAGTCCCGGCCCATAGTGGATGCTTCATAAATGCTACAGGGATGTCTTCCTTCCTGTCTAGAAGTCGTCACTCCTACCGTATTGGCCTACCTGATTGGCCATCAGGGACAGAAAGCAGCTGCTCAAGTCTCTGTGCACAACTGTCTGTGTGCTTAAAGCACTTAAGCAAACCTTGCCTCTTCAACTGCAGGTTAATTCCTTTGACCCTGCTTCATAGCCAGTTGTCAGATGGGAATTTTGTCAGTGGTTTGCCCACTTAAAGCAGTATGTCTCTGGGGGCAAGCAATTGAAGGAGGAAGGCAGCATTGTTAATGACGGAGCTGAGCCACGGGCTTGGTTTCTCGTGTTTCTGTTCGAGCCCGATTGTCTCTGCTTTGCAGTAAGGCATGGACCTACTCAGTGTGATGTGCTGAGGTTCCCATCAGCCCTGGACACCATGTTTACCCATCAATGCGAAGTGAGAGTGAGGAAGTGCTCCTTTTTTAAGACACGGGTTATAAAGAAGAAAGAGTGATGCAGCAATGATGGGGCAGGTTTGGAGAAAGGGTTTGAAACTGTATCCAGGATTTCCAGGCAGTCTGGAGCCAAGAAAAGCCAAAAATCAGTATGCAAGACTAACTGTCCAAATATCTCTTTCCTTATTATCAGAAATGAATCATGCAGCTTTTAAAAGCAAGCATTTTACAACTTTAAAGTTGAAATGAAGAACAAGGGTAAGAAAATGTACATTATTTTACATGAATAGCTGCATCAAGAAGGCCCGACTACATTGTTTACCTGTTCAAACAGTTAACTCGATTTTACATGCAAAATATTACAACTCTAAATTCAAGACCTAAATTCAGCTTTTCACATTATTAACTGTATGTTCAGAGAATGAATAGATAACATCATCAAAATAAATGATGTTCAGAAATTCCAATATACACCCAGACCCTCTTTCTTGTATCAAGTGAGATAACATAGATGAAAATATCTTATATATTTTAGTTTGGGGTCTGATTTATTGTGAGTGCTTCCCCCAGAACAAAGGCAGGTGGACACTTAGAGGCAGGACCCAGGAGTCCATGCTACACAGGGATGGTGAGCAGGACAGAAACAGCGGTCGCCCCGCTGAATGCTGGCTTAGAGTGGCTGGCTGGCTGAAGGTAAAGACAGTCTGCAGAACGCCATCCCTCAAACAGACAACATCGATCCTCCTTCCCTGCTAGCCACCCACTATCTATAAGATTCTGACTTCCTAGGACTATTAATAAAAAGCCCTAGGTTTTTTGGCAATGATTTGCAAACACTATAGCACTATAGTTTCTTGTTGTTGTTGTTGTTGTTTTAGCGGGGTTGGTTGGTCAGCTGGGAAGGCAGCACAGTCTATGAGGAGCCGGAGCCTGCGGCGAGGAGTGGGCGCTGGGTCCGGTGAGTGAGGGATGAGGGAGGGAGCAGGGGGCAGGCCAGTGCAGCTGTCTCACCAAAGACCCAGAGGGTCTCGCTGGGCCCTGGCGATCATCATGTGGTGCATTGTGAGTCGCTTAGCAGTTGTAATAGCTGAAGGAGTTTTATTTCAAAATATTCCTGTTTCACATGTCTCTGCAGGGTTGCCCTTATTATCACACTGCTTTCACTTGAATTTCAATATCCTTTCCTGATTTGGGGAGAAAAAGATGGAGTCAATGGGTAAGAAATTCTCAGAGGGGGAGTGCCATGTCCTGTGTTTCCTGGAAGGAAATGGGATGCAAATTGTCGGTGAAAGCAGACAGACAGGTACCCTGCCCTTTCTGCAGGAGAGGGGCTCTGCATGGAGAAGAAGGGATGGGGGTCTCCATTCACCAAGGCATGGCTAGGTTGAAAGATATTAAGTTTTCAGAAGAAGGAAAAAAAACCCTAAAAATGTCTCATCCTCCCTCTCCTCTTTTCTCTTCTCTCCCCTTCCTTCCTCTCTCCCTCCACCCTCTCTCTGTCTCTCTCTGTCTCTCTCTCTCTCATATGCACACATACACACATACACACACACACACAAGCAGAAAACTGATCCAGAAGCAGTTACTTTGCCATAGCCATACAATGAGGAACATTGGGGGTTTGGGGCCATTTTACTCACTGAATAATTGAGGAGAAAGGAGGGAATGGGGAGTAGTATTAGGGAAATCCATAGCTCTTCCTCAATAGCAAGGTGTTAAAAGTGAGTGTAAGGAAAATGAATGACTGGTCAAAAGGAAATGGAAATTTCATTGGCTGGGACTTTGTCAAACCTTTACCTATAACATTTGGAGCTCAGAAAGTTCACAGTTCAGGCTATGTATGTCTAGGTATTTGCCACCCATTGTCTTTCTGAGAGATTTAAATCTACCATTTCCTAATGTTTCACAAATTTTCACTCATATCGATGTGCCAAGGTCGTACTTGTTTAATGGTATTAAATGCCCTGGTTGTTTATGTAAAAGATTGTACTTTTGTATTACCCAGTGGCCATAGTGTTTTCAGCACCCTAAAGTGTGAGGAGTAACAGGAAAAGGATATTCCCACTATTTGTAAAAGGATTTTCAGGCTTATTTTGTGTATTGGATTATGGATATTCATTGTTTTCTTGAAAATTTAATTGCTTCTAATTGTTATTAATAGTTAACTATGAAAATCATGGTAGGCTGTCTGCCCAGGGTCTGAAAGAAATCTAGGTAGATCATTTGGGAACTTAGTTTAGTTTTTGACTATTACTAGTATTTATTGGGAAACTTGTCCATGGGGAATTGTTGAGTTTTCATTCAGTCAGTTTATTTTTAAAAGTAGAGACAATGTATGTTTTATTCTATTGCACTGTGTTGTAACTTACAGAGAGAAACACATTTTTCACTTTGATTCACTTAAAAAGAAAATAAAACATCAACCTTACTAGTATTAACTAGACTATTAATGAATTAAAAATGACTGATAATTAGAAGCTAGTAACATTATAGGGAAAACAAAAGAAGTACGAAAGCTAGAGTATTTTTTCATATTTTATTTTTTTATTTTAAGAGAGGGGGAAGGGAGGGAGAAAGAGAGGAAGAGAGGGATACATGGATGTGTGAGAGAAACATCCACTGGCTGCCTCTCACACAGCCCCAACCAGGGACCTCACTCACAACCCAGGCATGTGCCCTGATAGGGAACCAAGCTGGCGACCTTATGGTTTGCAGGATGACACTTAACCCACTGAGCCTCATCAGCCAGGGAGAAAGAGCATTTAAATTAAAAAAAAAAAAAAAAAGATTGAAGCCATTCATGTATATCTTGCTGGTAAATCAGTTAAAATACTGCTTGGAACCGACTGCTGCATTTTGTTTCCGGAATGACAGCTCAGTGCCTTTGCCTGCGTTCCTGACAACGTGACTTGCCATAGCCAGCCTGCTGGGTAGAGTCAGTGACAGAACCTGTAGTCTTTTTTATTTTCAGTGTCATCAACTTCAGTTTCCTGATGAGAGGAAACGTGCCTTTGATACAGTCTGAACTTAACTGAAATAGAGTTGGCTAACTTCCTCTTCATCTTGTGTTCGTGATACTTCTTTGATCTCTAACAGAGCATGAGAGAAGTAGATGTACTTCTGTCTCTCCATACATAAAATCAAAATAATGTTGCTCCCGCTCTCTCGTGATGCTGCAAGAATGACTGTGAAATCCCATCAAATGGACTGAGTCAGGTGGATACCCTATGTGTCAGGCTACATTTCCTTCAATGGAACATTAAAAACAGAGCATCTCAAATTAATTTTATGTTAGAATTTTGTATCGTAAGCACATTTTAGATTTTTACAGTTCTATTCCATTTTCTTCTACCTGAGTTTCTCATGGTACATCGCTCTAATATCAGACAGAGGGAATGCTAACCATTGGAGTAGAAGAGGCCAGGAAGTTTTACTTCATTCCATCACCTGACCAACTGTCCAAGAGCATGTAAATCACCGCAGGTGGAAGGGACACCATCCTGTTTTCAAACACGTGCCCTACAGGAAAACTTCCAGCCACGTTTTTGGTGAAGGGAAACTTCGATCCACTGCCTTTTTTTTAACCTCATTGAGTGCAGACACTGTTTCCTTTGCAGATGGCCCCTGTGTTCGCTGGTAATGATGCCTAAAAAAAAAAAAAAATACTAGAAGAAAAGGCTATATTGAGTTTTAAGAGGTATAAAATTTCCCAAGATCTTGTAAAAAGAAAACTATTCATTCTTTGCCGGTTAGTTTCCTACACACATAAATGGCATATGTGTGTTGGAATTATTTTATCAATGAATATGTCTCACAAAGGTCCTCCGTGACTGAGAACTGAAATGTGAGTTCTGAATCTGTTGGGGTTAATTTTCTATGAATAACAACTAAGTATAGTTTGTGCATATATCATTTTATGCAGTACTTTTGTAGCAAATTGATTTAAGTGCTTTTTGGGAACAGTTGTTGAGCAGAATTGATTCGGGGCCAACAGATGGACTTACACAGCAAAATTGCGCCTGGGTTTACTCTGGCATCTAAATAGAGTTTAAGCAAATGGAAGAGTCAATAAAGCTGGAGTGCCGTTCTCCATGAACTTGAACTGAAATGCTGTGATATATGATATGAAAAGAGATTCAGTACAGTATGGTAGCTCAAAATACCCATTGACAGCTGGCAAAAACATAAAGTGTTTGAGTTACATTGGGCATTTTAAGTAAATTTAGTCTCATTGAAATTGTATAAGCCGACATGGTCAAAGTAGAATTGATGAGGTGTTCTAATGTCAAAAACTGTGTCACAAGCTAAAGAAAACTTTACCTAGTGGATAGATGTGAATGATATATTAAATATGCATGTTAGATGCATCAGTACTTTCTCTCATGCAGACTCTTAGCATCTTTCTGAATCCAGAGCAAATCCAGCCTGTAGCATTTTTATCTTAGCTTTCTGAGGGCAGGGGCTTTGTTCTGTTCACTTCTTTATCCCCGGTATCCGATAAGGACTCCAGTAAGTCCCTTTCTTTTCTAAGGCTCCATCTCCTCATCACGTGTTGGAGAGAGTATCTATTTCTTACTGTTCTGAGTGTTAAATGTCTGATGTGTGTAAAGCAATAGAACAATGTCTCAGAGAAGAAACACATTCCTGCTAAGTATGTGAAAGACAGAAATTGCATAGTTTGAACCATTTGGCTGAGTCTTCCCTCTTTTGCACAAGTTGTTGATGTCTTGTTTATGTTGCTCGGCAGCTCCTATCATTTCTTCCTCGTATTCTCATTCTGTTTGTTGGTTTTGTTTTTTTTTTTTTTTGTCACCGTCCTCTCTGTCACTCCTTCTTTCTCTCTGCCCTCTTCTTCTTTCCTTCCTCTTCCTTTCTTATGTGAACACAGCTCTGGGTTCTTTGACTTTTCTGAGTCTTGTTTCATTCGCTCTGCACTGTAGTGATGTCCTCTCTACCCCATCGACATGGGATGTGGGGGAGCAGACAGGAGACTGTGAGGGCTGGTGGGCAGGGTGTGGAGACCCCTGCTCAAGCCGGCTCTCTCCCTCTGTAGAAGCCACCCCAGGGGAGCTTACTCTGTTTAGAACCAAAAGTGGCTACTCCGATTGTATACCTAGGGTTAATTCTCTTTTAGATATACTTCAGAAGTCACGATATCATGAAAATATGGCTTCCGTTCCCTGAAAATGTCTACTAGCTGCATAATCAAGGGTGGTTTATGCATTAAGTGGAAACATTAGCTCAAGATTGCCTTTTGAAAATTATAAAATGGCTTTTTACATTCAGAACATTATGACATAACCGGATACAAGTTATGAACCTCTTATTCTTCTCCGTAATTCAGAAATGGTATACGATAAACTTAAATTTCCTGAATTTAAAATGTATCTTCAAATAGCTTAGTGCTTACTGGGATTCTTTTAAGTATATATTGATAATGACAGCAATATAATTCACAGTTACTATGTTTAACAATGCAAAAGGCTTTTCTGTTTTATCCTGCATCGTATTTTGTTAGATGTAATTGGTGTGCTAAAATTTCACCTATGTTACAATCCATCTTTCAAAGTCCTGTTTGTTGGTATGTAGTCTTACATTAAATGATAACATGTAATACTTACTGAACACTTATTCATACATGTGAGGTCCTGTGCTAAGTATTCCATATACTCTTTCCAATAGCCCTATATAATGCTCTAAACTATTGGGAAATTAAAGCTTAGAGAAGTTAAAAAAAAAAACAAAAACACAACTCAAGGTTATAGAGCTAGTAAATGGCGTTTCCAGGATAAAACTCAGATGACTGAGGCGGCGACCAAGCCCACAAGAAACCCACAGGAGGGAACAGCAGCATACACACCATCGCACGTGGCTCATGACAGGTCTAGCCTTTATCGGTGCTTTCTCTATGCTGAGCACTCCACCAAGCATTGCACAGGCTTCAGCTTGGCTCTTTATAGCAGTGGCCCCATCAGGCAGGTGGTTTTATTACCCACCCCATTTTGCAGAGATGAGGGGGATGAAAGTTTAGAGAGAGGGAATGGCTTGCCTTAAGTAACAACGCCAGTAAGAGGCAGCGCCCAGATGTGTGGGTCTGGACCGTCTTACTTGAATGGCATGGCTTTTAAACACTCATTGAACTCTTCTCTGTTCCCAGGAAGACACAAGATTGTTCTCACCCGGTGTAGGTCATATTTAATCAGCCTTGAATTGCACTGCTTTTCACCCTCCCTAATCGTGCTTCCTCTCTGCTCCCTTTAGAAATAGCTACACTGTAGGGGATTCTAAGGAAGGAGAGAAAGCACTGATGGGGACCCTTCTGTACCTGCCATCTTCTCCCCAAGCTTGCATGAGTTCCTTGTGGTGTAATCCTTGAAACACTCTAATGATACCAGATAATTTTACATGCAAGACTGTACTATACATAAACTAGTTTTTCTCTTAAATGAAGGAAACTACATCTCTCTTATGGGAAACATTTTTTTTTTTTTAATTTACACACAGCTCTTTGGATCTTGAATACATGAAAATAACTCTCTTCCATGAAATGTAGCATCTGGCAATACATTATAACAAAAAGAGTTTCAGTAACTAAACTATACTTTTTAACAAATTAGGAACTTAATCTGTGATGATTCAAGGTTGGCATCATTATTTCCCACACACATTTATATATATTTGCTTTCATAAGTTGAAATCTGGGTAAATACTCGTTTATCATTACTCAGTAGTTTTCCAAGTAGTCCATGGAAGTACAGATTTATGATATTACTGATCAGTCTCGAAGAGAGGTTAAACCATAGAGGAAAATAAAATTACCAGTAATTAAATTTACAGGCAGGTTTGCCATCTAAAGCAGATTTATTGCTTCATAGAGAAAGATAGTTGAGACACTTTCACATAAAGTGAATCCATTTTTACATGATATAGGGATTATACATTGCTGTTTCAATTTATATAATTAAAGTGATATCATTGCACTCTGAGGTTAATGGGATACTCGACTGGCAACCATACTTTGTGAGCAATAAAATAGCGGCTTTGCAGGATTGGCTGTTTGGGTAAAAGCTGATTCAGTATTTCAGCGCTGTTGGATTACATTTACCTTTCACAAATCTTTAGAACAAGCCAGAGACAAAGGCATGACAATTAATAAAAGCTTAGTCTTGAAAGTTGCCTTTTCTTTTTTAAAAATAGAAGGATTGAATGAGGATCTATAAAGAGTGCTTAGGATAAACATATTTGACAATTATTTTTAACCTATCTCCTCTTTTTAATGGAGAATGTTGCAGAGTTCCTCAGGTAAGACTTACCATTATCATTTTAGTAGTCATAGGTTTGTTTTAAATTGAAAATATTTAAGTCTTTTAAAGTCCAAAATTAAAAACTTTCTGTGATCATAATATTTGACAGTTTTCCTGACTAAGTTACAGGTAGTAAGATGGTGTTGTCTATATAACTAATATCTCTCTATAAAGTCATGTTTGCATATAGCGAGCTTCTCTCTCCCTCGCTGTGTCACAATGCACATGTTTAGAAAGCATTTATTATTTAATATTTATTCAGCTCTATATAATACAGAATACATATGTGTACAGAAAGCATTGATAGGAAACACATATATTCCTACTTTGTAAAACAATTTTATCCCAAGTTCAAAACAAACCATGAGCTGTTTCCATCATCTACAAATTCTCTAAGCATGACCAAAAGAATATATCTTGTATTATAAAGCTGTTGTGGGTTGGTAGAGGTAAAAGCAGGGGAAGAAGATTATAATCCAATATACAGAGTTGAACCAAAACAAAGACATCTTTGAAGAGAGTGTGGTATATGAAAGGATTCAAGATGGTCTAAAGCAGTAGCCATTCCATGATGGCCATGGACTAATAATCGGACTTCTGGTATATTATGAAATATTAAGTCAAGTACAAAAATGTCATGAAAGACCCAAAGAGGATACTAAGTATACTAGTCTCCAGGAGAGGTAGTTATTGGTTTTTGAAATTGCCTTACAAAGTCAGTTGTGTCTATCCACTGAGGAGTGTGTGAGCAAAGTGTGGCCTATCCATGCAATGGAATGGTGTGTGGCAATAAAAAATACAGTGCGCATACATGTGACGGCGTGGAGGAGGGAAAGGGGAGTGACTGCCACTGAACAGTCTCTGGGAGAAATGGGAATGTTCTAAAATCAGATTATGGTGATTACACAACTCCATAAACAATCTAAAAACCATGAAATTTGACAGTTCAAATAGGTAATGTTTTGGCATATAAATTGTATGTCAGTAAAGCTGTTAAAGCTTATCACAAAAATATTTCTCTTTGGGGGAAGTCATAATTTATTGAGATGTGATGTTTGCTAATTGTATTTATCAACGTCTGATGTGTACATGTTCTTTTAACTGAAGCTTGTCTTTCATTCAAATTTTTTTGTAATTATCAAGAAACATTTTTTTAGTTGATATCTGTATTTTGAAACACTTTGTATATTTCCTTGCTGTTATTTTCATCAGTTCAGTAGTACAAGGGTCACCTCGCTTGCCTGCTTTCCCTCCCTAAATCTGAACTCCTTGAGTGCAGGCACAATATCATTTTCATCATTTATTTCTAAGAACAGAAGTGTGCTCAGCACACACTGCCCTCAAAAAATAATTCCTGAATTGAACTCAGTTGAACTCTGGCAGTGCTGGAAAGTAACATGCGTGAATAGCTTTGTGTGCTGAGACCAGGCAAGGCACACGACACGTCCACACAGAATCCATCAGGGCCTCCAATCCCCAGGAGAACCTCAGTGCAGAAAAGTTGGCTAGTGTTCTAGAGTTAGAGAAAATAAAACATGATTCAGAAAGTCTCAGTAACTTAGCCAAGATCAGTGGGCCCCATATGCTTGTGGCGTGAAGGCACAGTTATTTATCCAAACCCGAGTCCAGGCCTGTCCCTGTATACTGCCTTCCGAATCTCATGCCGGTCAGGGGGTTATCTCATCTCCGTGCTCAGAGGCGATGAAAAACCTGGGTTACCATGAAACATGGGTTGTTAGATCAATGGCCTTTCTTATAAAAGGCAAAGAGGGAGGTTATTTTTTTATTTGTTGCCAGACACTATTTTTAAGATCTTTCGTTACCTGATGGCTCTACCCAATTGAGTACCTCATCCTCAAATGTGCTAAATAGGAATACTGACAAGTGACCCAAAAGGTGACTCAAGTATCACGTGGAAAGATTGATGCGAATATGAAACATTTTTTAGGATGCTACTTTGAAGAGAAGAAAAAGAAAAACTATTTACATTGTGAATTATTTATTATTTCAAAGCTAGTATCCTGGCTGTAAGGTTATTACCTTGTGAAAAAAGTGTCTTGAACATGGACTCCCGAAAGGTTTGCAGATCTATAGAGGGGATGCTCGCCCAGTGCGAATGCACTCAGTGTCAGTGCACTGTACGTCAAAGTGGTTAAAATGCTCAATTTTGTGCTGTGTATACTGTACCACAGTAAAAAATTGGCCTCTTACATCATACATGTAATATGTGTGTGTGTATATATGCACACACCTACATGTTTTATACTATGCATATTCTTAGCTTTAATGATACTTCCCATTTTTTATTTACTATTGGCATTCACTACTTCCAACTGGATGGACATAAAGGAATGTCATGCTTATAAACCAAAGCAACACTAGAAAATACCATTTGTGGGATATATTCCAAAGGGCTACTGGCATGGGGTTCAAGGACAGCGGACATCTCAGTTACCTAGTGGACAGGTTGCTGGGCATCTCCCTGAGAGGCTCTGCCTAGTGTTTCTGGAATGGAGCTCAAAGGTCTGTCTGTGTTTTAATCAACCTCCTCAGAGGATTATTATGGGTGATCCTACAGCCTCACTTTGAAACCACAGCTCCAGAGAGCCAGACTTCTTTGGAAGTCACCTCTTCTATGAGGCCAGATAGCAGTGGTTCCGTGTATGAGGTTTGGAGGACAGCAGAGCCAAGTTCGAATCCCTGAGCCGCTGGTTTAGTAGCTCACGGAATACAGGGAAATTATGTAACTTCTGTAAACTTCAGCTCCTTGTTTTTAAATGGAATAAAAAGTGCAATTACGGAAACAAATAAATTAATGTGTGCTGTCTGGCAGTAAGTAATTGCCCAATATATGTTAGTTTTGAGTGTTGTCTTATTCCATCTATTCTGAAGTGAATGTTTTTCCACACTTAAATATCTATGGAATCTTACAATTGCTAGTAAGCTGTGTAAAAAACTTCTACTGACACTTTTTATTAAGAGAAAGAAAGCACTGTGTTTTCCAAGTACATTAGCGATTAGAAGAAAAATAGGTATCTATTATCACTACTGTGTTTGATAAAGCTTTGGTAGCTGAGTTCCAGAATTTCCTGCAGGCTTTCAATGACAAAACAGTTTCCAGTGGAGCAACAGCCGCAACTGCCTCTGAACACAGACCGTTCATACATCCGATAGAGAATGATAAAAGAATCTACTCTATGTAGAATACTATTAAGACCTGGGAAAGAAAGGCCGTATGTGGAAGAGACAGCCCCACTTATGAAGAAGCAGCAGTCAAGTGGGTGATTAAAAGCCTGATAAAGGAGAAAGAACTCTCACAAAGCTATGATTGTGTCAGATTTTATGCTGTCAACAAATGCTTTTGAATATATTTCAGAGAATACCAGTGAGAGTGAGAAAGGAACACAGCTGACTTTCCCACTTTCAAATATGGAAATTTCGAGTACACATAGCATTGAGGACAATAACATGCCCACTTGAAATGTGTCATACATGCCATCGGAAAGCACCCTCCCATATGGAGTGCACGGTTCAGTTCTCACCATGGCGCAACAACATGTTAATCGGTGTTGCACTCTCTGATCTCTTTATTGAGCTCTAGTTTCTTATCTCCAGCATTTTGTGAAGTATTGCCTTTCACCTCTCCAGTGTTGCCTTGATGCCAATAGATCTAACACCCTCTCAGAAGCCCAGTTTTCTCTCCTGGTTGCCCCTCGTCATGTCTATAATACTAGATATTGCTACTTAGCAGGGTACCGAGTACAGGCTCACCCATAGCATCTCTGTCTCTAATGCATAGACCTCCAGCAAGTCGTCATGTTCTGTAAGTTTTTGCTTTAGAACTCCTTTTTCTTTCCCCACCTCCCTTACTGATGGTCCATTGTATCCCAGGAGTCCTCCAAAAACAAGATGAATAAAATCCCTGCCTTCATGTATTACGTTGCCTACCAGGAGACGCAGTTCCCTAAGAATGCAAGTAAAATGTTTGAAGTTTTATAATAACTGTGTGTGTAAGATACTTTAAGACTATGGAAGAAGAAAAAATGTACTCGCCAATAAAAAATAATTATATTGTAGAATTATGTAATAATTGTATCTAATTAAATACTGGCTTGTATTAATAAAAATATTGTTGCTAAGACAAGGCAAAATGGCCCTAAGAGATATTTATAATGTCTCATTTTACAGATGAGCAGTTGGGGAAAGAGGCTAAGTCCCTTGCTCAGCATCACATAGCTTGCAGGTTATAGGGATCCTAGCAGTAAGCTTGGCTGGGGAATTGGAGAAAGATTAAGTTGCAGGAGGTACTATTTGCTCTGGGTCTTGTAATGTTTTACTCTCCATCTTGTGGTGATAGAAACTATGTACTTAAAACAAAAAAAAGAGAGAATTTTCAAAACCTGAGAGGTTTGGAAAGACAATTTTATAAAAGATGAATTAAGAGCAGAGAATGCATCAATGACGTTCTGATATGGAAACGGAGGCACAAAAAATATCCAGTAAGTGAGAGAAGATTGAAGTTTTTAAGAATGTCTGAGAAGGCTGGTGTGGCTGGAGGAGAGTGGGTGAGGGCAGTGGGAGAGATGAGGTAAAAGAGGGTGTGTTGACTAGTTTGTTTTGGGGACCTGTCGGCCTCTGTGATACTCTCTGCTTTCCCTTGTAGTGATATGGGACATCAGTGAAGAGTTTTGATAAGTGATGTAGCAAGATATGGTTACAGAAAGGCAAGAGGAGAAGCAGAGATGGTTAGTAGGCTGTGAAAATAACCCAGACAAGAGGGGATAGTGGCTTCATCAGGGGAGCAGAGGTCCAGATAGGTCAGATTCTGGATGTCCTTTTAAGAGAGTCAAATGGATTTGCTATCGAATTGGATACAGAGTGTAGAAGGATATATGATGACAATGAAAACTCCTACGGGTTTGAACTGGGTGTCTCTTCACTGGAGATGAGCCAGACTTCAAAAGGATGTAGTTTGATGTGATTTCAATTTTTTTAAAACTGTGGTGCCAGTGTGGAGGATGCATTGGAAAAAAATAATGAATCGAGGCAGAGATCAGTTTGGAAACTCAGTCCTAAGAAATGGGGGTGAACCTTTAATGTGATGTCATGGCAGTGGAGAATGGGGAGAAGGGGCTTGATTCATTTCGGGAATGGGTTGGTAGTGGTAGGAGAGGAAGGATCTGGAGCGGGGGACTCCAGGGATTCCTGGCTGATGACACCAGGGCTGCTGCTCAGGTCTGGCTGTGGGAGGCCTGTATCTTTTTTTCTTTTTTAAATTTTGAGATTAGTTTTTTTCAATGTATTTATTTATTTATTTTTTAATTTTTTTAAATTGTTGTTCTCTTACAGTTGTCCCAATCACCCCTTTGCTCTCCCCTGCCCCACCCACTCCCACAGTCAGGCCCCACCCTGTTGTCCATGTCACAAATACCAAGAGCCTTTGCTATTTCAAGCTCCTTATGTTCACCCTCATTCAGATCTTTCCTGTCAAGGTTAGCACCACAATGGACAGTCTTTCTTACTTTTTTACCATCTCAGAAAATGTACTTGCTAGTTTAAGCTTTTTAGTATTTTAATTTTGGGGGGTAAATTCCAAATTATTCTGCTTGAGTATTTGCAATAATCACCTTGGGGGGAGACATGGTATTTTCCCAGGTTTATTAAGATATTCCTGACATCTTACATTGCATTCATTTTAGATGTACAACATAAGGGTTTGATATCTGTATGTATTGCAAAATGATGACCACAATAAACTTAGTGAACAGCTATTACCTTACATAGTGATACATTTTTTCTTGTGATGAGCACTTTTGTAATTTTCAAACACAGAATACTGTGTATCTTTAACTATAGTCACCATGTTGTACAGTACATCCCCAGAATTTACTAATCCTAACTGGAAGATTGTATATTTGGGCCATCTTCAACCATTCCCCCCAACCCCCACCCTCACCCATGTGCGTCCAGTTCATATTAGGTCCCATATGTACGTGAGCTCATACAGCTTACAGTATTTGTCTTTCTCTTTCTGACTTTTTTCACCTAGCATGATGCCCTCAAGATCCATCCATGTTGTCCCAAATGGCAGAATTTCTTCTTTTTATACAGGGTAGAGCAAAAATAGGTTTACAATAGTTTGTATGGAAAATAATACAATAATTAAAACATATTAATACAAGATTAAACTCTGTTTCCTGTATTCAGTACTGTAAGCCCACTTTTGCCTCACCTTGTATAGCTAAATATTATTTCATGTATCTTTCTCATTTTGCATATTTCTTTATCTACATTTTTTACCACTCATTTATTCACTGAGGGAAACTTAGGCTGTTTCTATGTCATTGTAAGTAATACTATACAGATCACATGGACTTGCAGTCATCTCTTCAAGATGCTGTTTTCCACAGTGACTGCACCAAATTACATCCCTACAAAGAGTGCACAAGGGTTCCCTTCTTCACATCCTTAGCAACACTTCTTATTTCTTGTCATTTCAACAGTAGCCATTCCAAAAGGTGTAGGTGATATTTCATTGTGGTTTTAATTTGCACTTGATTTGTGTAGTGATATTTAACATTTTTTTTTCATGGAGCTGTTGGCCGTTTGTGTTCCTTCTTTGAAAAACATTTTATTTTGTTTCTCTGCCTATTTTTCATCAGATTGTGTAATGAGTTTTGCTAGTGAATTGCATGTGTGCATTATATATTTTGGATAGTAAGTGGTTGTCAGACATATGATTTGCAAATTTTTTTCTCATTCTGTAGATTGGCTTTCATTTTGTTGATGGTTTGCTTTGCTGTACAGAACCTTTTAATTTTGATATAGTGCACTCTTCTAGTTTTGCTTTTGTAGTCTTTGCTTTTGGTGCCAAATCCAGGAAATTGAGAAATTGTTGCTAAGGCTGATGTCAAAGAGCTTACACCTTACATTTTCTTCTAGGAGCTTTATGGTTTCAGGTCATATGTTCAAGTCTTTAATCCATGTTGAGTTATTTTTTTATGTATTGTGGAAGATAGGTTCCATATTCATTCTTCCTTATGTGGCTGTCTAGTTTTCCCAACATCATTTATTGAGGAGCCATCCTTTCACTATGTTTTTGGAAACTTTGTCTTAAATTGGCACTCTGTTCTGTTCCATTGGTTTATGAGTCTGTTTTTTAATGCCAATACCGTACTGTTTTGATTACTATAGTTTTGCAATATAGTTAGATTCAAGGAGCATGGTTCCTCCAACTTTGTTCTTCTTTCTCAGGATTTATTTGGGTATTCGGGGTCTTTTTTTGGTTTAGAATGGTTTGTCTATTTCTTTGAAAAATGCCATCAAATTTTGGTAGGGATTATACTGAATATGTAGATTGCTTTAGCTAGAATGGATATTTTAACAATATTAATTCAAATAATCCATGAGCCCTCAATGCCTTCCTATATTTGTGTACAAAATATCCCCAAACCAATGTAGTCTTCAATGCCAGCTTTCTAATTATTGCGCTTGTCTTCCCAAATACTTTCCACTTTTTGAATTTTGTTATTCCTTTAATCAGAAAATTTAAGTGGTTTCAAGCTCTCCTCAAGATGGCAGTAGACTTGACTTACATTGAAGATCTTATATTTGGACCTGAGCCCAACTTTCACCTTCATTTCTTAACATTCACCAAGGAGAATATCCTAGGTCACAGGAAACCCCCTGTTTTCCTCCACCAGCATGGCCCAATAGGGCCTCTTTGCTCATTGTCTCTACCTGCTCTGAAATTCAACTTCCAGTTTAATGTCCCTAAAAATGAACTCCAGTCAAGTCACTTCCCTACTTTGGAACACATTTTTACACTCTATTGCCTAGTGATACAATTACAGACTCTCTTTGGCAACTCCATCTCGCTAACTCAGTAGGTCTGACTCATTCCTTTCTTTCCACATGGTTCACAGAACACTTCAGTCCTATAAGTTAAGTTTCACTTTTTCTGCTGTAATCTTCAAGGAACAAAGCAGACACACTCAAGGGTGCATAGCATTTCCTACTGGAATAATTGTAACATATAATCAATACCTCTATAGTGCTTACAATGTGCCAGGTATTTTTTGAGCATTTTTAAAAGTATGAATTCATTGAATCTACCTGACAGTCCTGTGAGGTAGACATGATTATTGTTCCATTTTACAGATGAAGGAACTGAAGCACAGAAAGGGTAGTCAATTTTTCCAAGGTCACGTGGTTAATAAATAGCAGGGCTAGAATTTAATCTCAGATAGTCTAGGTCCGCCGTCTATGTTAAGTTCTCTAGCATGCTGCATCTCTCCGTGGGTTTCTACTACCTACCACCCCTTCCCCAACACTGGAGGCTGAGAATTATTAAGTCCAGTCATTTTCATCAAGGTTCAAAAAGATCCCATTCTATTTTGAAAGTGGCTGAAGTCAATCAAGCCTCTGATGATTCTTAAATTTCTGATCTCCTAGATCACCTTTCTCAAGTATCACTCATATTCTACTTATCATACATTCTCTTTGCTGTCATCAAACTGTGTGATATACAAGTATATCACGTCTCTCTAACTAGGTTGAAAAATGTCCCACCAAATTCATCATGGACACTGAAACTTGCTCTGCTGATTTCCCACGTTCATTTACAGTCCCCCTCATCTAAGTTTGAAGCTACTTCTGTCTCTTCTCTCCTGCCTAATCCATATTCACTCACAAATCACTTCTAAGTTTTGGATCTTCATGAGTCCCTAATACCACTCTTAATCTTCTCCACCTTTTCTGTTTATACAGTGAGACATACCTCCTTTGTTAATTGGCCCAGGGTGAACCAGCAATGTGTTTATGGTTGTCATATTGCTTGAGATCCTCACCACCCTTCTCCAGCTAGCATAGGAGTCTTGCGTGTGGTCCTCTGAACTCCAGTCTTTGACCCCAGGTATCCATTGCCAGTTTCATGTGTCGAGGGAAGAGCCTCTGTCCTGCTCCTGCTGACTACCCTTCCCTCCCCACCATTGTCTGCTGACACAAGAACTCACTCCTTAATTGGTATCAGAAAGTCTGCTTGGCACACGGTCGGCTTGTCCTTCTGACCTCATCTCCCATTACTGCACTACTTACGTTGTACCTCCTGAACGAACAGACCAAGAACTGCTCCCATAAAACATTGTTTTTCCACCTCTGTATTCTTTCTTGTGCAATTTATTTAACTACAAGTGCTGTTCCACCCTGCCTTCCATCTTTATATTGAGACACATTCACATTACCTTTCTTCTTGTTCTGTTTTCTCCTGTTTTAGACTGGGAATAATTTGATGAATCTCTCATTTAGCCTTCTGTTTGGCTACTAGCATCATCTGCTTTATTAAATTTGAAAATTTCTGAAACCAGAAAATGGGCCTTACACAGCTCAGTAATTCTTGCAGCATCAGCAATGCCTTCCATAGATCGGACATTAAGGGAATATATGTTGGGTTAAAATAACTGCTAATCCCCACTTCATTATATGCAGAAAATGTGAGTCATTGTTCTCACACAGTCTTACCCATCATTTTGCAAATGACAGAAGTCAGAGGCTAGGATGAGTTAAGAAAAATGCCTTCTAAATTCCAGGCCACAGGAAGGACATATTGAAATTAAGTAGCTCCTGGTATCACTCTTAAAAATCCCCAAATCCAGACTCAATATTTCTCTATTTTCTATACATTTACTTTAGCAACCTGTCTCATGGTTTAGCACTAATATCTAACATCTCTGAAGGTTATTTTCCTTTCATGTAAAATCAGGATAATAATAACTACAAGATGGTTGTGGAGATTAAAGGAACTATAGATCAAAAATGATAATATATTATTTCTTAAAATTAACTGTTGAATACAGTATGGCCTGAAAACGTGTTTAGTGTCTTCCTCCTCTTCTGGGCAACCACGGCCTCCGTAACTGACAGGGCCTGGGATCCACAACGGGAGCTGCGTGCCTGAGTGGGCTGGACACAGGGCAGAGAGTCCCTGCAGTCCTCTGGGAAGCAATGTATTCAGGGGGCAGCTACCCTTAAACCACTGACCTTAAGGGAGTAAGGAGCCCCTGAGATGGACAGTTGCTCACTCTCTTGTAGAAAGAAAAGATTGCTAAGTGTTAGCAGGAAAAAACCCTTCCATGCCCCAGAATGCTGTCTATGATGACCAGAAGGACTAAAATCAGATTCAGAAGGAACAGTGTTCTGACTGCAAGCATGGATCCTCAGCAATGTCTCTGTGATCCTCATAAAATATTCCCCTGACTTTCCTTCCATGCCGCCATCTCCCCGTTTGAGACCATGACCCTAGGATAAACCGTGCCTAGAATCTGAGCAGAGCTGAGCCTGCAGGTGTTGAGTGAGGCTCTGGCTGGCTGCACGGAAAGACGGCAGAGACTGGAAGCAGGCAAGGTCTGAAGAAAACTTCTCTGCCCTTTGTATTCACCTACACAATCTCTAAAGTCATTGTTGTCTTAGAAGAAGAAAAAAAAAAAAACTAAGGGATAAGAAAACATTGAATCAACAGTGACACAACAGTGTAAACGCTACTGTTAGTTTTCAGGGGGAATTATAGATTCAAATTTGCTTGAATTCAACCTTCCGTCCCTCTTCCTGTGTTATTACTTTGTGATTTTTTTTCTTTCTCCAGTATCCCTGTCTTCTTGCTTGGTAGCCTCCTTTGAGCACTGTTTCTAGTATCAAGGCTTTTAAATATATATTTTTAAATTTTCTTAACCCTTTGTTCTTAAACAAAGGAAGGAAGCGAGTCTCAATCAATGACAAGCAGTATAAATAAGTGCTTTTTAAAGAAATGAAGTTTTATTACTCTTAGGGATATTCCGAAACTACTGTGAGCAGTTAACAGAGCTGCAGCGCTTAGGGAATGGATGGCTGCCTGAACTTCCACATAAGCACACGTTGCAGACTTACTGTTAGAAATAATGTATGTGTTTGCTTTCCCCCCCCTAAAGACCTTCACTCTTTAAATAGACTGACATTTACTTCTTTACAATTAACACACACTTTTTTTTTGTTTGAACATTGAGGATACTGAAATATAAATGCAAATCTTTGTTGTTTAAACCTTAATGTTAATGAGGTCAAGGCCACACACTAAATCTTTCTATCTGCCAAGTGTCCCTATTGCGTGGCCATAAGTGTGTGAATGACTAGCTCAGGACGTAAGAAGCATTAGGGGAGAGGATGGAGAAGAATCTGTCCAGGATGCCTCCGTATGATTGGAAAATGGCCCTGTCTTCTTCATCAGCCATAGCTCCGTGGTTAGTAGCTTCGTTTTCCTTTGTGAGCATCAGTTACCTTAGAATTCTAATGATAATTTTAGCACCATCATGATTCCTTTAATCATTTATTTATTTATTTGACATTTCAACTTTCTGCCATGTAGCCGTGCCACTTACAACGAGGTGAGCATGTTCCGTTTTCAGCGGCATTTCTCATTGGGTATGTCGTACTTGTTAAGGCTAATAACACGGTGTGAGCACATGGGATTGCACATGAACTCTGAAGGAAAAATAACGATCCATTTCATGAGATGAGTGATTTTTACTAACTCCTCATTCCAACTCAAAGAGTGCTTTACCCCCTTGATTAAAATGTATTTCTCAATTAAATTAAAATGCAAATATAGACAGGCTGTGTTTATGGTTATAAGAGAGTTATTTAAAGAAGGTTTTAATTCAACCTGCTGATAATATTTCATACAGGAACTGTTGGTTTTATGGTTGGCTTAGTACTGCCATGTTCCATTTTCAAGATTACTTACAAGTGCTATGGAAACTTAATCACGCTGCCCGCATTTTACCAGTTTTTGCCCTCTCTAGGATGTAAAAGCGGACTGCTTTCCTATGTCCTTTGTAAATTATGTCAGTGATGTAGAAATATCAGTACTAAAACTTTAGAACCCCTTGAAATTCAGTTATGAAAACTTTTGCTATTTGTTTTAAATAAATATTTTATTGCACAGAATTGAATCAACTCTTATATTTAGGAGAGCCATATTCTGTACTTTATCATAAAATTAAAGATCTGTAAAAGTACTTCAAGAAACCATTAGTTAAATTATACTGGAAATAGAAAATATTTGTATTAGAAAATGCATCTAGTGCTATGGATTTTATTATGATCCTTTTAGTATTTCAAGAAGTACAGTATTCTATCGCTTCTCAAGCACATTGATTGAAATTTTGAATACTTTGTAGGTTGATCATATTCTTTTTTTGTTATTTTTAGAGATCTCAGTGAAAACCAAATTCAGGCAATTCCAAGGAAGGCTTTCCGTGGAGCAGTTGACATTAAAAATCTGTAAGTATGTTTTTAAAATGTATACTGTCATTTTAAAGCTATCCAATTTTAAAGGTGAATTTATATTAAAGAAAGTATAATAAAAAGTGGTAAGAGCCGTATGCATCTTTATGCTTGATTAGGAGAGCTTGTAACGGTAAGGTTATATTGTTTTCACGAGCTGTCTTGAAGGGATTCTCATTTAGAAGACGTCTTGAATCTGAACTTGTTATCAAATTCATTCTTCAAACCTTGTGATTAATCTTGTTAAGTCAAAGGAATTGATTTGATTAAAAGGTAGTTTCGATGCATTTTCTGCCTTTTACTGTCAGCTTATTTCAGTAACTCCCTTTTCAGTTGTTATTGGTGTTTATTAGATAAGCAGGATATAAACTATTTTTCCTGAAAGAGTAGATAATATTTTCTCATTAAAGGTACCTGTAGCCTAGAGCCATAGCTTTTTAGAATAGCTTTTAGATCACCATTCTCATTAAATCCCAACAATGTGAGAGTGAGAAAATTATTCCTTTCCTTTTGTGTGAATGTTTTCCTTCTATTTTTCTTCATGTATTTATGAAAAATATATGTATAATATTATTCAAGAAAGAAAGAAGAAAAAGAAAACTTTCTGTATTTTTCCTTGATAAATCTTTAATCTGCAGTCTTGCGTAGAAGAGTTTATTGTCAGTGAGGTAGTTCTGGAAGTATGTATCACATTTAAAATCTCGGTGACATTACTAATATTGTTGGTATATTTTTTTAATAAATTCTAAGTATTATCCTTTGAAAATTGTGGGTTTCGATTGACTGTGAAAGCTAGAACATAAACTGTTTTCCTTATCCTTTACATTAGTTTGAAATGTGGGGGGGGGAAGCCCCCAAGTGCTGAGATTAACTATCAGGAATTCAATAATGTTTAGCTAGTAATAAACAGGGCAGAGACTTTGTCAAGAATTAACTTACATTCAGAATTTGCCATGGTAAGGTCCAACATTATTTTTTCCGTAGCAAAAGTGAGACAGATGTTTGCCCTCATCAAAGAGGACAATTGTTTACAAAAGCTACTAGTTTTTGCCTTTGTGTCTTCTTTTCAATGCAAATGTTTTTTGTTTTAAATTTGTACTTTCTAAAGGTACAAGTAAAGAGAAAAGACAGGCTTCTAGATGTGACTGTGTAGAGCCGTTAAAATCTGGCCCTCGGTTATTATGAGTGTTTACATACTCAGAGGAATTTATTTGCTTTCTTTTTCTCTTCTTTATCTAGAGCTTAGGGAAGGCTTCAGGTAGATTCTGAGAGGTAGAGTGTTCCAAACTGCCTCTGCAGATTGTATTTGGTCAGAACAATATGAGGATCCTATGTAGCACCTACTCAAGTTGCCGATCTGTCACCATAAAAGGAGAGTACCGGCTACAGTTGACCACCCTTTGGGAATGCACTTACAATCTTACCGTAGCATTATCACTAAATCCTTAAAACAGGTGGCTTTTACTTCTTAGGAAAGATATTCAGGGAATTTAAGTCTATAAGTAATCCTTCTGCTGAATTTAAGGATGCATTTGGGAACAGGATACCAGTCATGGGGACATTCTTCCTTATGCTCTCTTCATTTAACCTTAAAAAATGGGATTTATAAGTTCAGAGATTAAAAAAAAAAAAAAAAAAAAAAAAACCTGAGATGCCAGCCAGTGTACTGAAAGGAATGCATTATTGACTTAACAGGATTTTTAAAAAATCTTTTCCCCACATGCATTATTTCATCCCCAAAGTTTAAGGCAGTTATTATGTATACAGTGAGATGAGGCTAAGGCTGGAATCTTAGAATCTTTTGCTATTTATTGGATTTGTAGCTATGATAAACCAGTAAATTTCATTGAGGCTTCGTTTTCACTTTTAGAAAATGAGTATAATAATTGTTTGGGTTTGTTGTGAGTATTAGGGAAAGAAGATACATAAAAGCATTTAAAACAGTAAAATGATATGAAATTAGAGTGCATTTCATTCTGCAAGGATTTACTAACCAACTGCTGAAAGTTAGTTTTGGGAAAGGTAGGGTAAAAAGACAGAAAAGCAGGACATAAAGTAATTTGCAATTTAGGAATGGACAAGGAAGACCCATGTCCATTATGGGTCATTTAGATGTGGAGCTACAAAGTGGAAAGAGAAAATGTATCAGGAAGTACTAAGTGAATAACACAAGACCCTGACATTAAATGCTATATTGGTATTGGTATTGTGGAAAGAAAGAGATAAAAAGGATCACTTGAAGTTATCATGGACTTCTGTAGGAAAGAGTTCCTGGGAGGAAATAGAAAGGAATCTTCTAACAGGTTGCGTTATATTGAGGAAGTGAGAATTCATTAAAGAGGCTGAGCAAAGATAGAATTCATTCCCACTATTTTACTGCCTTCCGTGGGACAATGGGGAAGACCGTTAGAGCAGCATTGAAATACCATGGTGCATTTTTAGGTTTATTTAATTTATTAGGATCATAGCTACATTTTTTTTTAAATTTTACTGTGAAAAGGCATTTTTCTGTAATTAAAAAATAGTTCATGCCCTGACTGTTGTGGCTTAATGGGTTGGGCATTACCCTGCAAACCAAAAGGTAGCTGGTTTGATTCCTGGTCTGGGCACATGCCTGGGTTGCGAGCCAATCAGTATTTCTCTCTTGCATTGATGTTTCACTGCCTCTCTTTCTTCCTTCCTTCCCTCTCTATAAAAATAAATAAAGTCTTAAAAAAATAAGAAATAGGTCAAACTACATTGTTTAAAACCTGTCTAATTTTAACAGCCATTGTATAAAGTTTAGTTTTCTCATTGAAAGTTAAAAATATATCTGGTAGAATATATTTAATATGAGGGTAATTTTTAATTCATATTATTATTAAACTGGTATCCACAAGCCACCAAATAATAACTCAATAGAAGTTCACAAATATTAACATACTTAATATCATTATAATATGTTCAGTGTGAGAAGGAGAGGTACAGTGCTTGGTCCTATTTGCCTTCCAGTGGATGCATTTACAGTTTGGACAGCCCCTCATGGTACCGTGATGGCCAGTGTTCCCGCCATCCAGAGAGTAAAACACAAAAAAGAAACCCAGACAGAAGGACTATTTGCTCAGGTTGCGTCAAGATGGTATTTTTGTATAGCACTAAAAGCCAGTCTGATGCACTGTAAGGGGGTTGTTGTATTTACTGCATTCAGACCTCAGTCAGAGCAAATTCCAGTTATCAGAAGACTTTCACTGGAACGACTTGCTTTAATCATGTGGATTGGCTAAATGTGCTCATGGCAGCATCCTGACAATATGAAATTGATGCTGTGTAAATTTTGCAAATTTGCAGATCTTATTCCTCTTCCTTCAGGCAAGCCACACAAAAATTATGCTAGACAGATGGACATTTATCTTGCTCTTAATCACCTCCAGGGTGGACTTCCCATAACTTTTTTCTCCTCTCTATTAATTTCTTAACCAGATTAAAACTCTTTATATTTTATTTTGTTACCTAATTTTATCCAGCTGCGATTGAAACCACTTGCTTATTCCTGAAATTTTAGATGGTAAGACCCTAGAATAGCAAGATTATATTAAAGTATCAACTGAATTCTAGTGTTTATGATATTCACTGGCAGCATTTTTCCTAAGGATTTGCATCTGTGTTTTCAAACTATTCAATCAAGTATGAATTAAAATATTGATACCATATCATTACCAACTGATGCCTCACCAAAACGATAATCAATGTTTATACCACTTTTCTTTATAAACTTTGCATATATTTTATATATTTAACACTGATGCAGTAAAGCCTTTTCTGCCTTCTGACCAAATCCTGAACAAAGACATGTTACATTGTGCCAGTGTTTTTTAAAACAAGGATTTATGAGGTATTTCCATTTAATTGAATAATTTAGGGGAATATTCAAATTAAACCTTCCTTTATTGCTGAGGCTTGCAAGCTTAATCTCTAAACATGTACTTTATGAGTATAAAAATGCTCCAAAAGTCTCTTGTGTTTCTGAGAAACATACCGAGTCATGGTTATCCCAAGATTTAAATGAAAAAATATTCAAATATATGAACTTAAAAATAAAGTAGATGGCAAGTTGTTATTCATAGCACAAAAGCAAATTCCAATATACTTTACCATTAGCTTCTTTACAGAGCTCAAGATCGATACTTAAAATAATTAAATTCCAACAGCATTATTTTAGATATACTGTATAATATAAATCACACTTGCTTTTTTTTCTAATTTCATTTTGCAGTACATCCTCAAATGTACTCCATGTTCCAGTTAAACTTTACTTTTTATTGTTCATAAATAAATACAATCCTTTCCACTTACTTGCATTATCCCAAACCCATTAACCCTACATCTGTTCTGAGCCTTACTTACCATTCCTTTCCAGAAAACTGCCTCTTGGTAAAAAGTAGGTTAGGGAAAGTATTATGTTTATCCTTTTTTTACATACATCCATGTATAGACAAAGGCTTAAATTAAAGAGGGTTAGGTTTGTTCTCTTTATCTAAGTAAGTCATAGTGTCTTTTGAGAAATAGATATGTATGACCATGTCTTTTTAGGAAATGAATTACCCAGTTTGGGTTGCAGTGATTATTGGTAATAAGAAGATTCAGCCAGCAGGAGAGTTCATCTCTATGTTGTTATTATGCCTTTTCTACACAAATGCAAGACTTACTTTACCTATGTCACATAATTTAACTCATAATTGCAAAATGTCTACAGTAATCCCCTGGTTTTCATGTTTAGTTCTCAACACTTCTTGTCATACTTACAGCTTATTACATACTTACCATAAAAATAAAATCCATTGATATCAAATTTAAGTTGTAACTCTTAGTGCCCTGGCTTTTTCTAGAGTGATTTTAGTCAGATGAGGCTGCAGAGACTTAGAAGGGGAGGCTGGTTCCTCACTCAAGGGGCCTGCTGTCCTCAGTGTTGGATTAAGTACCACAGGTCTTCACTTGGACGTAGAATCTCCAGAACAAACCTGTAGAGGTGACTCTTCATCTAGATAGATAGTAAATTAAGTTGAGTCTCATATTAGGAGGACCAGAACTCCCCTTAACATCCAGAAGGCTGTCTATGGACTTAAGAAGTAACCAGCAGTCCTTGGTTACTTGAATGTAAAATAGGTCAGGAAGGTGCCAAAAGTACCTTGGGAACTGTCCGTGGTCCTGTAATTTGCCTGGTTCGTATTCACTCCAAAGCCACACTGAATTGTGGTAATCCCCAATAACAGTGGTCAAGTTTGCTACCAATAACCTCTCCAGCTTTGCATTTTGCTTTGTCACCATGGTGCCTTAGCAGTTTTTTGTCAGTGATGGCATTCTCTCATGTAAAAATGAATCTATACAATCTTCATAAATACTTACCAGAATAAAATGAAACAAAACACAAGAACATTTGATTAATTGGGAATCCACTTCACATATGTACAAAATAGGAATTGGCATGCTTTTGCTGTAGCTTCCATGCTGTCCCCAAGACATGACAGATCTTAAGGTCTCTTGCTTCCCCAACACTAAACACCTCATTTTGCAACCTCTGTTCTATTACAATTGCCTGCTAATTGATTTTTGATCTGCAATTGTGTTCTCATTAGATAATTTTTCATTCTTGTTTATTGTATTACTGTCATCCCAGTTTTTCCTCCTTTGCCCTCCTCTGTCTAGCCCAGCCCCCACTTAACAAAGCATTATTTTTTATCCCATCACTACCTGATTCAAAATCATTCTGTTTAAAAAAATACTTTGTTATAGGTACTGTGGTAAAGAATATAGAACATTGTCATAGTTCTACAGGGTCTACAGGAATATTGACTTTTCCCTGAGACAGCAATGATTGTTATTAAATGTCATAGTGTCTAGTCTGCTGAGCTACTCTGCCTGGTCATAATGTTCTGACTTCACCCAGTTTCTTAGCCCCCTGTCCCACTTAACCTGCATACAAGCCATTTACTCAAGGCCACATGGCCTCTCTCTGAGAACATTGACTGTAAATGTTGTAGATCCTCTCCTTACAACTGTTCTTTCATCATTCCACTCTTCATCCTAAGGAATACTGTTTTTATTTTTGCCTTTCTGGATTCTACCAATTTTTTAAGCACTGGATTTTTTTCCTACCCTCACCCATGGTTACTTCAGCCTATGGTAATCTCTCTCTTCTTGAATGTTTTTAGCATTCTTTATTTACTGGCTTCTTTCTTAACAATTGGCCATCAGAGATTTAATTGAAACCCCCATTTGCAAAATGAATCTCCTGAATCTGTTACCCTAGTGATTTGTGTATTGAGTAGGGGATTCAGATATATGTAAATTTAAATTGAATCAAGATTTTACCAATCATTTACTACCCCCTTTGAATAAGTCATTGAAATCTGTGAGCCTCATTTTCTCATTTATAAAATCAGGATGATAAAACTTACCTTTTAATGAAGGTGTAATGAGGACTAATGAGATGGTGTATATACAGGTTCTGCCAATTGCTATGCATTCAATAAATGCCCTTGTTGCACATCTGATCCTGTCCAAAGCATTTTTGGCAACATTTGGTCTATGCCAAGTGGTCCTTGATATTCAGTACTGATCAAAATGCCCATGCTTAGAAAATGTCTCTGGGTTCAAATAACCCATAAAATTTATTTCTACTTTTACCTTATATGATTAATGCATTAAAACACTATCATATTTAATTGGTTCAATAATTCCATTGTGCCTATATTGCAATAATAACCCTTCTTGCCTTGCTGGTAATGGCACATGGGTCTAGGTTAGCAATTTTCAACAGGTGTGCCATGAGATTTTTAAAAAAATTTTAATTGTTCAAATACAGTTTTCTGCCTTTTCTTCCCATCCCAGCCCACCCCCCAGCCCTCCCCACCTCCCTCCCATTTCCACCCCCCTTGTTTTTGTCCATGTATTCTTTATACTTGTTCCTGCAAACCCTTCCCCTTTCCCCTGAAATTCCCTCCCCTCTCCCCTCTGGTCACTAATCAACAAAACAAACAAGCAAGCAAAATATAACCAAAGACACTGAAATAGATAACAGGCTGACATGAGATTTTTAAAATATTTAATACTTATTTAGTCAACAGCTTTTCCCTTAGATTCCCAAATTTTTAAAAAAAATGACAACAGCCAACACAACAATAGCTGTCTGGTGTGAATGAATTTTAAAAATACCTGTTTTATTGTCATACTGGCAAAAAGTATATTTTTTGGTGTGCCACAGAATTTTAGTGCCCGTAATTAGTTTGTGTGCCATAAGATGAAAAAGGTTGAAAATCACTGGGTTAGTCACATGGTTTGTCTTGGACCAAATGTCTCCATGGATATTTTGAACAGGACCAAATATTGATTAATCGTAAGTGTATAAATTATAGTCAGTTTCAGTTTCTACCACTCTTGATTATTTTGCTTAGAGTTGCCAGAACATGAAGGTCAGCTTAGTTGTCTTTCATTTATTTTCTGTTACCATCACTCCTAAAGGTACCTTTTGCTTCCTTCCTATAAATCAACCATTGGATATAACTTTATACCATAGATTGTTTCAATGAAAACTAAAATTCTGAATTCCTATGAGAAAAGTAAAATATTGCTGAAAAGATTGCAAAAGGTTAATTTCCCAATAATGTAAATTATTTTGCATTTCTCAGACTCCTTCTTATCTTGGTTACTTTCTTTACTAATACCCAGGTTAACATGGATGAGCTTCATGCTGAGGTCTTTGACATAGTCACTGCAGTTTCTGTCTACGGTATTGATATTGCTCAGTTTGTATTAATCTTATGCTTCTATTCATTATAACTTAAATCTTGGACTACTGCTTACCTGATCATTATTTGTGTAAGATTGGTATGGGAGGCACTCTTATTTATGTGAATTTTATACATGCAAGGGAAAAGATAGAGCACATCATGCCCATATCCTAAACAGCATTTTTTTTCTCCTATTTAATTTGATCTCCTTTGTTTCCAAATAGCAGGAATATAGTATTCCCTCATAGTGATTGATCCTTATTACTTTGTTGCATTTTAAGTCACCTGAATTTTTGAATTTTTGAATCTTACAATAGTAATACATACTAAACTTACACTTCTTGTAGCTTAAAGAAAACTGGAAAACCAGTTTTTTTCCAGAGTATAGTCATAAGAATTTTCCTGAGACATGGAGGGTACCTGCCTGTCTTAGAAATGATTAAAGATTTTTTATGTTCAATATTGTTTCAGAGTAAAGGATAGCTTATTATGTTCTAATCCTTCAAAAATCAGTTAGTAATAAGATATTGTTTGGATGCTGAAATGAAATGTGAATTTTCTTTGGGTAAGGAAAAAACTGACGGAGGTTAATTAGGAAGGGGAATTTTATATGTCTAACTCAAACATCATGTGGTATTCAAACTTTGAAAAATTAGAAAAGGAAATCCATGGAAAAAATAGTTAAAAGTAACCAAATCCAGTGTATCCAACTATATTCTAGTATGCCAAGTTAGCAATATTTTCATTTTTTGTCATTTAATATAACTATTTTAAAATTTTATATTTAGCAACATTACATATTGTCTCTCATACCTAGAATTTATCAAAATCTGAAACTAGGCTAAATTATTTTTAGTGTTAAAGAAAATCAGATCAGCTCTAGAGATTTTATGTTTATGAGGCACAGAGAGTTACATCTCTAAATAAAAACAGAGCTCATTGTCTAAGACAAAATTTGGCAGTACCAGGAAGAATTAAAATGGTCATCTGGAGTTATTTCAAAGCATCAGAAAAGTAGCTATCCCTGAGAACAGAATTATGGAACGTTAACGCCAAGAGAGATCTTGAAGTTTCTCTAGTCTTTTTAATATTGTGTATCATGAACTTAAAAGTAAAGCAATTGCATCGAAAGACCCTTACAAAGTAGAACAGTAAAGGACCCAGATGGAGAGGGAATCGGGAATTTAAACACAAGGAGGAGGATTAGAAATAGAAAAATAAGGGGAAGATACAAAAGTTTGTGCTAAAATATGCCAGCTACAGGTCTGAAAGAAACTACCAATAATACTATGTATACCGTTTCCTTCTTCCCAGAAAATAAGAAAAGTGGTCACTTGCTTCCTCCAGGGCAGTGCCCTCTGGGCCAGGAGAGCATCCAAAAGTTGTACCTGAGCACCTAGTGCCATATTGTCCAAAGACCAACAAACTCATACCCTGTCTAGCTGAAGAGTTGTGACATTACTTTTTGGGGAAGAAACAAAAACAAAAAACAAGCAACTAGCTTTCCTCTTACTAATTCCTTAATTCAGAATAATTTCATGGCACAATTGGAAATCCCATCTAAACAGAGCAGCCTGCCTCTAATTGCATGCTTGAAAACAGACCCTCTTCTGTTTACAGAAAGCAGAAGTGCCCAGGGTTTGAGAGGTAGTGGAGAAGGAAGTGAGCAGGGTGAGAAAAACGAGGTGCAGAAAAATAGTCCAGAACCCCTGAAATAAATTACTCTTCTGCATAGTTTTGACATTGTTTATCTTGAACCATATGCAGACAAATGGAGGTTTATGCAGAGAGATTTTCTCACGAGTAGTAATGCGGGCACAGCTCTTTCCATAAACATTCCTTTCAATAGAATGAAATCCACCAATTGATGAAAAAAACTGTTCATTATGATTTTGATCGGCCTTTCATATGTCACTTTTTCATAAAGTAACTTTGTTCTTAGAAGATATGTGGGCAGAGATATGATGGCATTCAGAAAACTTTTAAGGAGAACTCTGGGCTTATGAGAGCAGAGTAGTCTTAATGTTTTAGCACCAATAAAGGCTTAAATTTCTGCTAAGAATCAGAAGCGTGTAACCAGGAGCAATGCTTAAGAGGGGTGAAATTACCAAAGTTTTCAGCAGTGTCTCAACTTCTGGGTAGACAGAAGGTAATCTGCCTTTCAGTTCTTGTAGGACAAGATTTGCTTGAGTGCTTTCTGGCATGCTGGGGCCTCCCCTTTGCAGATAGCGTGCATGATTTAAAAGAAGCTGTGTCAGCACTGATTTATACATTGACAGCTCAGGATATTAAGATATGGGCAAACATACAGCTCACCCTTTTACAGATTAACCTGGAGACTGCATTAGGCAAATTTGATAGCATTAAAAGATTTTGCCAATTTGTCTGGAAACAATTTCTCTTTTGTAGTGTGTCAAGGGTAACACTTCATGCCATTGTACTAATTTAAATGGCTTTGATAAATTGTTCAAGAGGTTAGAGAATAATAGTGTAGATATATATTTAGCACTTTAAAATAAAAGGTTATTAACTTAATTGTTAAATGAATTTAATCTGTAAAAATCAAAAGCGCTCAAGAATGTTAAGTGTTTTCTTGGAACCGCAGCAGCCGTACTATATCATGAGGCTTTAAAATCTTCTTAGAAAATAAAATTGTACTTCTGCATAACTTCCCAAGAAGCAGAAACGCTTTAGGCTATTACAGTAGCATGGATGGTAGCTATTATTTGGGAAAAACCTTTGTTTATGAAAGCAATGGAATTGCATCATCTCTGAGGTTCGCCCTTTAGCACGTCCCAGATGGAAACATTTGCGCAATATCAAGGGAGTGTCCTGTCTGACTGTGTGCCCTAGAGACCTTTCTCAAAATGAGATGGATTATTTCATGAGACGTTTGCTAGGTACAGTAATTTCTAAAGTAAGGAATTCCAAGAGGCCCCTCTGGATTAAATCATTGCACCCTTTCTCAGAAGTTTTACGAGAGAAACAGCTATTCTACGGGAATGTTTAAACAGTTGTTTTAAGAATAGACCTTGGATATGAATTAGCGCTTTTGGTGAATTCCAAACCGGAAACAAGGACAAGATTCAACTGTGCTCTGATCTCAGTCTTACCCCTGTACATCTGCGTGTAGAGCTGACAACTCGTCTGATTATTTCATCAAATATTCCATTTCTGCCTCAAGTGAAGCATTAAAATACCTGTTCTTTACTGGCATAATAATATCACAAAGCACCAAGCTACTAGGTTTAAACACTGCTTGTAGGACTGATCGGATTTAGTATTTAACGGTTCATTTTAACCAAGCAAATTCCTTAGTGTAAATAAGGACGTTTTAATTCCAAAAACAAACAGTCAGAAAAAGCAGGCTTAACCAAATTCAGAGCAGCTTTTTTTTTTTAAATAAAACATTTGAATTTTAACAAATGAGTACTTAAACCACAAAAGATTTATTTGTTTGAATTTTGTGTTATTTAGAAAGAACTGATACAGCTTTGAAACTTTTTACCATAGATGTAGGTATCATTTTGATGATGATGCTACAGTATACGCTTTGTAGTGTTTGGGGCTGAAATTAGCATCTTTCCGAAAAGCGAAAATTTTCATTAATTTCCTAACACTTTAAAGCCTTATTTCCTGGAGAGTAGTATATAATTCAGGAAGTTCCTTAAGTGAAAAGTGTGCCATCTTTACAGTGCAGAGGATTCTCAAATAATGATAAATAGTGCAAATTATGGGAATAGTGAAGCTTAAAATAGAACAACTGCTAGCTTTCTAAAGTGTATTCCTGGTTGGGACTAGCAGGGAGATATATGGGACCTCATTTCTCTTCCTTGATTTGGAGTTCTCGAAGGAAAACTGCTTTTAAAAGAAGAAAACCTAAAAGTAGTCTTGCTCTTTCTTGCCAAGGATAGTGAAATTAACATGCAGCTGGGCTTCTCTGATAAATGGATTCTGTTAGGTCACTGAGGGGGTGCATGTGACATTAAGTGATTTACAGTCCTTTACCTTAATGAAATTGTTTCAGCAAGATGACGCTGAAAGCTCTTAATGGATAGCTTTTCTTGATGTAATGAAATTGCATTCCTATGGCATTTAATATAAGGTACAGTTATTATTTACAGGAGCTTTCCAAGGGCTGCTATTTGCACAGACAGTTCAGAACAAAAAGATTTCAGTGGCGGCACCCAGGCCAGAATGGCTCGTGACATTCTCAAGCCGATGAGTGTATTTGTGAGAGCATTCCAGTTAGCGCAGCCAAGGGCTTCGCAGACCCTTCAGGAGACTTCCTTCCCCGTAACCCTGCAAGTCTTCAGCCTTTTACATCTATTCTTCTCATCCGTTTCGCAGGCAGCTGGATTACAACCAGATCAGCTGTATAGAAGATGGGGCATTTCGGGCTCTCCGGGACCTGGAAGTGCTGTAAGTATCTCTTAATTCTCTTACTCCTCACCGGAGCTTTGTGTCTGGGGAGTGCTCATGTGGAAGCTTTTCTGTAGCTTAAAACCTAGTGTCAGTATGGTCTCCTGAAGAGATGCCTTAACTCCCGGTGAAAACAAGGAAGAGTCCAAATGTGCGTGCACAACCTCGTGTATTGTGTCTGTAGGTTTAGATAACACTGTCTATTTAAGAAGGGCATTCAAATGTTTACACATAATGTCCTCGAAGTATTTCTTCTTATAATAAAACAGTCTCATTCACGGAATTCGTGAGAATTCCTAGAATTGCTAAATATTAGGGTAACATGAGTTGTATAGGAAAACCACAAAAACAAAAAAATAAACCTCTGAGTAGTTGATATGTTGATACAGTTTGCAGTTGCTATGGAATAGAAAGACTTTTTCTCATTTTAAAACATTTTTAACCAGGTAACTTAATACCGATTTTGCAAGGCCATTTTGAAATCGATGGTCTAATTTTAATGAGCCGCCCATCAGGCCCACTGGAAGTCCTCATCACTGACTTCGTAAAGCACTACACAGTGGTTCCCATTGTAATCGGCATCCTCTCCCTTTCCTTCCTGGGCAACATGACTGACAAAATGGGTTAGAGACAACTGAGTAACCTCTACAGATCTTTGACTTGGTAACGTAATTTAAATTAAATAATTAACTACCATGCAAATAGTTTTAATAAAAACTGGAGTTACTAAAAGCCAGTGAAGCCATCTGTACGTTGGCGGATGTTTTTTCCAGCAGTCAGAGAGTAGCATTTCTAGCTTTCTAAATATACTTATGCATTGCTCCCCCTTATAAAATGTTTCTCTGTGCTCTAATTCATCCTTGACTCTGTCTATTCAGAAATTGAAAACTGAATTAAACGTGAAGAAGTTTTGAATGTTGAGTCCAGGTGGTAAAAGTTATTGGGAATCATGAAATCCTCTGGGAAAAAAGATTCCATTTGCTTTATAAATTCAGTTTGAGGAACAAGATGCAATTCTGAAAAAAAAAGTTTAATGTTTCAAGCAGAATGATGTATTTTAGCAATATTTTCTATATGACTTTGATTTTATAAGTAAAATGAATAGAATCTCTAGCTGTGTCATGTGATGTTAGTATTTTTAAAGGCTTATGTAAGAATGAGTTTATTGAGATAAACTCTGTCTTAAGGATACATGCTGTTCTCTAACCACATGAGAAGTCACCTTTGCTTCTGTTGACAAGTCTAACTTTTTATATAGAAGAAACATTCAAAGTGCTCATCAATACACGTTTTAAGGCCACTTTTAAAATTGTGTTCCAGAGCCAGTTTTAACATATGAAGCTTGCTGATGCTAATTCATAGTCAGATTAATTAGGATATAACTATGATTTCAAGATACTAGTCTGAATTCAAGAACGTGGCCCATGCCACTAAACTTTGTGTGTGAAGAGACCACTGCAGGTCTTACTTAATTCAACGGAGCTGATCGAGTCAAAAAAATCGATGCTAAATCAGTGCTCCTAACTAGAAATATGAATGATACTAATCCTTTTGTGGAAATTTTGCTGAGTATTTTGGATAAATTAAAATTCCATAAAGTATTTTGTTATTAAGAGTCTAAATAAATATTTGATATGAAATAATTCATATTTAATATATTGAGTATATGTTGAGTCCTCTATATAGAGAGAATATGAATAAATATATTTATATATTTGCATATATGGAGAAATGGAGAGAGTGTGTTTGACAGAGAAAACCTGCCATGTACCAAGCACTGTGCAGGCATTAAAAACCTTTTACCCAAAAATACAATAACTATCTCTTTGCTTTGTTATAGACAAATATTATTGCTTTCAGAAGCAGTAAATTCATGAAATCATAGTCACCTCATTCATCTTGTATGTTGTATTAGCAAATCTAAAAAGTGACTTTAGAAAGACCTACTGTCATAAACACACCAAAGAGTAACAAACAGTGTATGGTCCATGGAATTAAAATCAAAATCAAAACTGTTGAAAAACTTTTGAGGACCTAATATGTAGGTCTCAAAGAGTTACATAATAACCAGAGTTTGTCTGCTAAAAATAAATACATAAGTAAAATTATCACATGCTATCAGAAAATATGAATTTCTTTCAAAGTAATTTAAATATTTTATATAAAAATTTTATAAAGTCAAGCACATATTCTTTTAAAATGTTAATTTTTAAATCCTTATTATATAACCTTTAAAGAAACTAATTGATGAAAATTTAAGGAAAAATTGGATGAAGTACTGGAAACATTGGAATTTATTAAGCCCAAAGATCTTGTTACGTAAATCAGAAATTCACCCGTTATAAACATTTGGTCAGGAGCTTTTTTATAGAGTTAACTTCTGAAGGGTTTTAGAAACAAAGTTCTCTGTTTTGCTTACTTTACCAATCATAACTCCCTTAGATTATACTATTTCATTATGTGGAAATAATGAAGGAACATTAATTTGCACATTACCTTAAGTTTTAGATTCACAGTGATTTAGATTTTTTTCAAATTTTAATTCCATGAACCATTTATGAATGTACATATATACTGAGGCCAAACAAAAGATGGGAATAATGATCCAGGGCCATTGATGAAAATTTATTAGATCAGGAGACATATTAGGTTGAGCAAATAAAGTTTAAGAAGGTAAAGTTGAGGTAGGTGAAAGCAGGGAGGCAGCTTATCATTTGAATGTTTATGGCCTTGTTGGGGAATTCTGGTTGGTAGGGTTTAGAACTTTTCCTTTTTTCTAAATGTGAAGGTACCATGTCAAAAATGACATTGGAAATTTAATCCAGATCAATGTTTTCTCTTTTTTTTGGATGCTAGAATCAGAAATAAAATATATCCCTTGAGTTACTAGTTTTATAGAGCTTATTTTTTCTTTTCTATAGAATGCATGCAATTTAATTTAATTGAAACATGGTGATTCATATCCATTAAATAAATATCAGACCATAAAATAAAAAAATAAATAAGTCAAAATCTAAATCCAAGAGGGCCTACATAATTAGCAAGGCTAACGTTTTACATTTGCATACCAAGATGTCCTTTGTACAAGAATACATTCTCATTACAAAGAGAAAAATCTTGCCATTGAACCCAGAAATAGACTTTTTCATGACCTTGATGTGAACATGTCATCATACTTAACACATATTTATTAATTTTTAACTAACAGTTTCATTGGTTCCATGTATTGCTCCAGGTATCAGTATCAATATTGCTTTGCCAACATCAATAAAAAAGAAAAAAATCTGATATACTATATTGAATAAATATTGTTAAATTACTTTATTCTTCCATGAAAACTAAAACTATCTCAGCTGTAAAACTTAAAAAAAAAATACTAAGGTAATTTTTTTTTCTTCAGTTGCATTAAGCAAACTAGCATTTGCAAGAAGACTTCAGATTGATAGCTACCAGCTTCGGCATTAAGTGAAATTCTCTTTTGTGTGGAATCTGAAGAAATTATAGTTCCAAATGAATGTGTATCTGCTGCATTGAATTACTTTAAATATGTATTATCCTCAAAGTCTCATTTTAGTATGCTATGTCCTCTGAAGATTTTTGCTATATAAAGTCAGCATAAAATTTTAGGGTGGGTAAAGGGGTCACATGAAAGCAAATCTCTTTAAGAAGCGGAACCTTTTAGTGCAAACATCAGGATATGTTTTAATGGCATTTGGAAAAAAATCTCATTTTACTTGTGTGCACGGAAAATGCTACAAACATTTAGACAACAGGAGCCGTCCAGTTCAGAGTTTTATAGGTCCTTCATAAAGTGGGCTTTTTTTTCCCATGTCACTTCATTCAAATCACTTGGATTAGTTCTTATATCATTCAATACATTGCAAAATTGGAGAGTGAAGTGAGTCAGTACGTGTTCCAGACATGCAGCTCTAGTGCCCCACTTTACCGAGAACTTCCAGTTACTCTCTTGACTCTGAACACCCCGCATCCCACCCTTAACAACTGCAGCCACCAGCTGGCCGAACATGGCCTCCCAAATGTCCGTTACTTAGCCCAAACGGACTTGGCCCACAGACTCTGAAATACTGGACTTGGTTGCCAGTATTTAAAAATTAAAAATTAGGAGGATTGATCTTAAAATTTCCAACTCTAGCTTCTCTTGAGCAAATCAGATTGTTTGGAATATTTGAGTTGGTTGCCAGTATTTAAAAATTAAAAATTGGGAGGATTGATCTCAAAATTTCCAGCTCTACCTTCTTTTGAGAAAATAGGGGTGTTTGGCAGCCTTCCATGGCAGCGGCGCAACAGTCCGTTGGCACTGAGTTTAACGCTTTAACGCTACAGCACAGAAGAGCCAGTTTTGCAGGGTTCTCCTCGTTCCCAGCTGTCTGCTGCTCTTCTCCATCTCTCTTCCCCACTGTGTTTTGGTATATCCAGCCCACTCTTCTTACGTATGCTCCCTGCCTGGCCCCTATAGGCAAGAGAATTTGCAGCTTCTAATTCAGATGCTTCTCCGACACCCAAGGTATCCACCTGAACTATATTGATCCCATATGTTCTACTTCCTGCAGCAACTTGCGCAGCTTAGGCAACAGCCTGCTGTATCTTCTGTCTGCTAGAACCATGTTCTGTCTCCACACCATACTCACACAAACGGGATAATGATCTTTGCATTTTCTTGTTGCAACCAGCTATCTCTGAAGGGAGGAAAAAAATTCTTTTTATTCTCATTAGCTCTTAATTTGTAACTTGAGTAATTCATCTCACCAGTTAGATTGTTTGCTATGTTCATATAAGTTTTATGCTGGATTTATTTTTTTATATTTCATGTTGCCATAAAAATAAGCCATTCAGGAAATATCAGATGAATGAATGATTAGAAGTAGCAGTAGAAATGGTAGTAACACAACAATGCTTGTTAGGGGAGAAGTAGGTAGAGTTTGGACCAAGCAAGAATCACACTTACTCTCAGCATACCCCCGCTGACCACCTTGGATTTAGTCTAACTTCACGAAACCATGATCGGTACCACATAGCTCTTAAAAAAGAGGCAGTATGTGAGGCTGCAAGTAAGCACTTAGAATATGTTAAGCTTTTAATATACTGCTACAGAATGTCACTCCATGCCCACCCAAGGCAAGCACCAAATATAGATATTGTTTTTACTACTGAATTTCAACAATGGCTAATGTCTCCAGTAAATAATAATTAGCAGGACTCTATCTCAGGACCTGAGAGAAGTGATGCTGTGCTATTGCTACGAGATTTCAGTCGGAGCTTTCAAATGCGTTCATTTACTCATAGACACTAATTACACATGATACCCCTCCATGGATGTGTGACTACTTACTGTTCCCACTGTGGCTGTCTTATGCTGATTTATCATAAACAGACATGCATGCATGTTTGTGGTGCATCAAGCAACATGTAAATAGTGACAATGCTATGGCCAAGGCCCTAAATTTGTAGTAAATATTTGATAAAACTGAATGCATAGTGATATATTCAAGTATAAAACTTATTTATCATCTTGTTCTCTGTGCCATCTCTACCAGGTAGTTGTTTTGTATAAACATAATCACTAGATGCTTTCTTTATATTCACATATACAATGATTAATATATTCCATATCTAATATTTTTAACTATTTTTTTAATTCTACAGCACTCTCAACAATAACAACATTACCAGACTTTCTGTGGCAAGTTTCAACCATATGCCTAAACTTAGGACTTTGTAAGTAGCCACAATATATATAAAGGTCAATCTAATCAATTAAGCATTCCTCTTAAGTACTATTTTTAGTAAGCAAAGGGCAAATAATTCATTATGGTGTAGACAAGGGAAACACCAAATTTACTGAAGTTCTAAATATGGTATTTGAGTAAATTATTCTGAAAACTTGAAAGCTGTCTTTTATGTGTTATGTGTTCCGGGAAGTTTGGGTGAGGAAAGTTTACTCCAAGCCATTGTGGAGGTCAGATTTCATTAAGAAATGGGAGGCCCCTTGATTGGTTGTCAGAAATGATAAATGGTAAATCTTTATGATTTTATTACTGTATGTCAAGCAGCTCTAATAAAGCTAAACTAGCTCTCCAGCATTCTTTGTAACATAAAATTACAGCATCACCTTCTAGTGTTTCTATAATTAAGGTTGTGTCAGCATTTCTATTTAAAAATACCTTTTCAGGGTTGCAGATGGACATTAAAATGTTTTAGGTGAATAAAATGGCTCTCTAATAAAATATTTTCTATGGTTATATGTTTTTTCTCATGGAGAAAAATTAATCATTAAAGCCCTGGGTGGGGATATTTATTTAAAGCATTTTCGGAGATTAATCTCATTTGAATTTAGTTTCAGAATTAGCTTGACCTCAAAACTGTATTATATACAGTGGGTGAGAAATAGTGTGAAATGTAACCAAAGCATTGTACTTCTTGAAAAAGTATGTTTTTAAGTAGGATGCATGTATTTTTATTGGGTTTTCAAAATATTTTTATTTCATAACAGCTGATAAGTAGATATATTACATTATTTTCTCTTTTTAATAAAAAGATCTATTGAATTGCTGGATATTAAATAATTATGCAATACAAATCTTAATGTCATTTTTTTCTTTTTAACATGTAGCTCTGTATGCAATAACCCATCATTATAATTTTCTTGGAATATGATTTAGTAAAATAAAAGAATCCTAAAAGTATGCAGGTGTAACTAAATTTTGTTTTCTTGGGGGCTATCAGGTTGGGTAATCTGACCAAATTAAGAGCTCAGTTCACTCAAGCTATATTTAATGAAATTGGTTTCCCATTAAATGTAGTTATTCTTTTAAATTGATCAAGCTTTCATTCTTTGCAAAATAAAGCCACTAAGACTGTAAAAGCATTTATCATCTGCATTTTTGATAGTGTGCCTTATTCTCTCATAGAAATCCACCACCATTTCTCTTACTAATCAGGTTTTTACATTTTTCTTTTCCAATATCACTGGTGCGCATGTAACGCAATCACTATAATGTGCTTGGTTCAGATGGAAATATTTAGAGAACAATAATGTGGAATATGCTTTGTGGCTTCCAAAGATTGCCCCTCTGTCTTCCATGCATACTGAGCCAGAGGTCACCCAACTTTCCCAAAATGTAGCTTTTTGTTCTGTGTCTTACCTCCTCGTTTTGGTGCAGGACTGTTCCATAGCTACGAGCTCAAGGAGAATGTAACAGAGTCACCTAACTTTAAATTCCCTTGCTTTGGTTGTTTCATTATTCTATATTATCACTGCTACTTCAAAATTCCATTTTTATGGTACAATTATCTTTCTGGACCGAGTTCCCTGTTTTAATATCCATTACTGTTATTGGGTTAGAATTGAGCACATCAGCTAAAAAGGGCTAAAATGGTATTACTATGTCATAGGTGATTCTGGGAATGATGCTTTGATTTATAGCTTTGGATGTCCTTTCCTTTAGTTTGAGAAAACATAAAAGCCAGTTTGAAGTCATTTGCCTAATTTAGTGGATACATTTGTCTGATGTTTTATTAATGGAGGAGCGCTCTCTGCCACTTGGATGGGTTCCACAATCTGGTGTGGATTCCTGCCAGCACAGAGGGGGCCCACTCCATTCCTTCACTCCTAGCCATTTATGTCTTTCAATTCCAGTTTCTACTCTTTGAGGATAGGTCCCCAAGAGCTGAAAGCTGCAGATCCCTTTTCCTGATATTACGTAAAAAGAAGGAAATCAGAATAGGGATCTGAAAGAAGTGTTTTGTACTGAATCATTGTTATCTTGCTGAGCAAAAAATGAAAGTGACCCTCTCTGAAAATATTTTGCAAGCATTTTCCGCAGAGACTCATAATGAGAGGACTAAGTAATAATTCAAACCGGGAGTATGACTGACTTTTATTACAGGCCTTCTCGCCCATTCCTTTACCTCCCATTCCCCAACCCCTATTGGCTGTCAGTGTGTCTGGACTGCAGAGCGAATTGCCTCAAACTTCCTGTTTTTCTTTACCGTTTTGAATGAACATAGCCAAAAAATGCTCACAGCCATGTTGCAGGTTCTGTGTATTTGCTCAGCTCATAGATAAAAGACTAGAAACTTGATTCTGTGCTTGTAAACCAGTTTAATTTTTAGACAAATAATTAAATTGGAAGTTGCTAAGCTTTATCCAATTATATGTTAAGAAATAAAGCTTTTTGTTATTGCTAAAGAATTTCCCAAGTTTTGAAATAACTATTTCTGGTTTTTTTTTTTTTTTTTTTTTTTTTTTTTTTTTTTTTTTTTTTTTTTTTTTTTTTTTTTTTTTTTTTTTTTTTTTTTTTTTTTTTTTTTTTTTTTTTTTTTTTTTTTTTTTTTTTTTTTTTTTGCTTTGAACTTCTTGCCTTTCATTTAGTCGCCTGCATTCCAACAACCTGTACTGTGACTGCCACCTGGCCTGGCTCTCTGACTGGCTGCGTCAAAGGCCTCGAGTGGGCCTCTACACCCAGTGCATGGGCCCGTCCCACCTGAGGGGCCATAATGTAGCTGAGGTTCAAAAACGGGAATTTGTCTGCAGTGGTAAGGGAGAGAGGACCTTTATGTCATTTGATTTTACGCCATATTTAAGGAAACTGTGAAAAATGCATGCTTTAAGGGTGTCGGTGTTTCTCACTAACGTGTGCAATTTTGCGCTAATCGCTCTATGGAAATCCTCTGTTTTAGTGATGATAATAATATGTTCTGAGACATTTGTGCATGGTTTGTAATTACTGATGACTTATACCCAAGGTATGATGAAAGACTTTTCAGTTTTCACTCCAGGGGAAATATAGGAAATCCCTAGATTTTAAGTCTATTTGCTACTCATTATTTTCCCTTTAAGTAATCATTTATATCTACTTTTATGTTAACAACTGGAAATATGATTAATTAATCCTGGATCTCTGCTGGGAAATTCAAAAAGTAACTCCACTATAGTTGTAGAGTGACAGAATGCTTTCCATGTACACGTATATACTGGGGGTTCAGTTCTACTTAAAAGAGATAAATGACTAGCCTTAGTAACAAAAACCTGAAAACAAAAATACGACATGGGCTGTTTAAAATACCAGCAGGTAACATTTACTTAGTTCTTTATATGTGCTTAAGCACTAATCTGAGTATTTCAATCATATTTACCTCATTTTACCTTCCTCGTAACAACTGTCGAGAAATGTAATATTATGAGAAAATGGAATATTTTGAGTCAATATGGATAGATAGATATGTATACTATATTCATAAAATTATATGTTAATGTCATTTTGATCCATATTAACATATAATTTCCTTTATAAATATAAGTCTGGTTCTGCTTTAGAAGTGACTGTCCAAAATACAGTAAAAGACATTTTAATAATATATGTAATGCCTTATAAATAGTTAACCATTTCTTAAAGGAGTGAGAAGATGTGCTAGTATAGGATTCTAAATGATTGTCACCTCTTAGTCCTTTTTTATGTATTTTCCCGCATTTCTTATAACTCAAACAAAATTTTCTGGTAATGTCATGGAATGTTCTCAATAGGCCTGATTGCTTTTTATTTCTTAAACAATTAAATAATGAAATGACTAACAATTTGTTACTAACCACGTTTTTCTCTCTTCACTTTCCCTCCCTGTTTTCTAGATGAGCCAGAAGGCAAGTTCACGTTTCTCTTTTAGACTGTTTTTGTCAAGTCTGAGGGCTTGTTGAGAGGCCCCTTCCCTGCAGAGGGGGGAAGCCTTCCCCTGCTCCAGTAGCCACCTGTGTGCACATGCCTGTTTGCTAAAGTACCACTGACACTACTCCTCATCTTTCGAGCAGTAAAATCTCATTTCAAAATAGTTGTGTTTCCAAATAATGAGCAATAAAGTTATCTACCTGCAGGAAACAAATACTTATGCTAATATTTTCGGTTATGGGAAGACACAACCAGAAACATACCAACAATTACAGATGGTGTGTTACATTACACACCAGGTACAATGGTGTGTTACAAGTTATTATAATAATTTCAAAGGGAATGACTATTTTTGCACCTATGCGGACATTAAACTTAGCGTGGTCTAATTTTTCCCACATTTATTGCCACGTGATTACTTATTTAAAATCAACAGTTATGTCTACCAAGAGGGAAATTTTTATTTTTGAGATAAAGTAAGTTAAGCTGTATGGGTTGAGTAAAGACTGAGCTCTATTTAAGCTTATTTGAAGTGAAACACGGCTTAGGCTCACTGAAGTCAATGTTTTTCTGGAGCTCAGAATAGTTTCGAATTGAATTCTAGTTTCAAATCTGAATTTAGCCTTTCTCACAATGATTTCAAGTCTTTAAAAAATTATCATAGTTATACTTCCCTTTAAAAATCTTATTTGCTTATTCACTGTGTTGGCCCCCCAAAATATAAATGTATGCCTCCTAAAATATTCTTTAGAACTATAGGACCATTTTATAATTGGGTATTCGGAGTACTGTATTTGACTTGCTTTGTTATTTGAGATGAGCTTGCATGTTTCATAATTATGAAGTTCAGGAGGAAAAATGTAATTGCTATTTCTGTTTTTGTTTTTTTTCAGGTCACCAGTCATTTATGGCTCCCTCTTGCAGTGTTTTGCACTGTCCAGCTGCTTGCACCTGCAGCAACAATATCGTAGACTGTCGTGGGAAAGGTCTCACTGAGATTCCCACGAATCTGCCTGAGACCATCACAGAAATGTATGTGCCCTGTAATTTCCTCTTACCCCCCCACCTCCCATGACTTTCCTTAGGAAAGTCTGGGTTTATCAAAGGCAAATCTGATCAATTAGCTTAGACAAATGTTCCTTTCAGAATGGTATTGACCCTTACTCTGTTTAATTAAATATCTTGTTAAACTGGCTAGGATTTGTCTTTTTTAAACACAGGTAGAATTTAAAGGGCTGCATTTTAAGGATAAATAGCACTTGTCCTTCCCTTGGGAGAGGGTTATGGGGCTATCTAGGAAAAATAAGAATGGCTCTTTTAGTCTGAACCTGTGGGTCTGCTGCAGTCCATTACAAGCCTGGAGTGGAGGGTAAACAATTGCAGAGAGCAGATGAGCAGACCACATTTGGTTCACGTTTTAAAATGCAGTTTAGCCATTTTGTGCAAACTATTGTATAGTCCACCACAAAGTATAAAAAAGGATAATAACATGAGACAGAAAATAAGATACTTAAATTAGTGATCATTGTAGCCTATTTGAATCAATGTTAAACCCATCCAAAGTCAAATTCTCTTGACAAAGTATTTCACACCGATCTTGCATGCGGCCGCTGGGTGCTTTTGTCCTTGCCAAGCCCATGTCCCGTGGAAGAAATGAGGTCCTGTAAAACGTGAAATGGGCTGCCGTCGCCATCCTGAGATATAAACGTTAAGGAAAACCTTTACTCTGATGATATTCATTCACTAAGAAAGCACTTCTTAACCACCTAGGCAGTCATATTATTGTTTACGAAGCTAATTCTAAATTTTATCTAAATAAATAACTTTGGGCATCTTTCGGCTGAAATAATAAAACAGGACCAACTTCTTGTGATAAATCTACATAGTGGGCACAAAAGTTAAGTAATTTTAAAAAACTGTTACTCACTTTTGTTGAACTTATTGGGGTAAATTGGTGATAATACTGTATGAATTTCAGGTGTACAATTTTATAATACAACAATACACTCTATTGCATGCTTGCCACCGGAAGTAAACTCCTTCCCTTTTTTCTTTTTTTGCTGATTAACTGTGCTAATTTATGTGAGAATAACCTTAATTCACAAGACCCTCTGTCATCACTTTAAAGTATCTAATGTACACTTAAAATGGTGCTTAGAGCTTTGCTGTGTTAGACAGGATCCTTTGTAGGGGCTCTAGAATTTATAGAGATTTGACCCAGACATGGAATAATATATGCACAAAATAATATTATTCTCATCAAATTGTTAATTGATGGGACACTGTCATATATAGAAGATCTTTGTAAGTATATTTTAGCTGAACCTGGAAAGAAGGAGAATATATGGTTTCAGAAGACATGGGTGAGAGCTGCTAAAAGAGAAAGAGCAGGAACTTAAAGCAGAGGTGGCTTGAGTATTGAGTTTTAGAGATTGTACATTTCAGCCTAATCGGGGTACTAGATGCATGTTGAGGCATCATGGAAAATAATACCCGAAAAAGGACATCTTTGTGTAATTTTCAACCCCCAGAGTATTGAAGGACTTTCATCTTAGAAGGTGTAATAATTGATCAATAAGATAGTAGAAAGGCATACTAAGTTTTAGAACAGGGGACTATTGTATTCATCTATCCAGGCACCAGCACTTACTAAACATTATATAAAGGCAGCATGAATTCTCCAGGGATCTTTCATCAGGTGACTAGAAGATTTGACACTTGAATTAAAAACTGTGAAGTGAGGTACAAAGCAGTAATTCGTTGTAAGAGAGGAATGAATAAAGTCACAGGTATTTATTACTGAGGGCGTGAAGTGCAGGGCGAGGGACAGTGGTTAACGAGAGTCAGAGAGTTTTAGTTAGAACCACAGGTCTGCCTACTGCTGACTCTCTGTGAGACCATGGGCAAGTCAATTCTCTTCTATGAGACTGTCTCCACAAACAAAAGTAAGGGCTATGGTTAGTTTGGAATGTAGTCATTAACACATGTTGAGCTTTATGGGCTTAGAGTATAGTAATCATTCAATAAATGGTACTTGGCCATAGAAGCCTTCAGGTGAGAGGGAACTTGTGAGGTGGGCCTTGAAGATTAGGTAGAGTATAGAAATGCAGAGATGAGAAAAAGACTTTTAATGTTAAGGCAGTAAGAATGGTGATACAGCACACTACAAAACTCACTTTGGTATTTGCAACCTGAGACAGTACAGGAAAATAAAATTGGAAAGGGTGTTTGGAAGTAATTCATGTAGGGCCATTGATAGTATAAGGATCTTTGTCTTTATTTGGACTGCATTTGAATATGGGAGTTTTAATATAATCTTCAATAATTAATCTGACAGCTATACACCAGTGGTTGGCAAAAGGAGAGAATACCTGGCCTAAGGCCTCTTAGGAGGCTATTATGTTGATCGAGAGGAGATGTCAGAGAGCGGGAGCTAATAAGTAACTGTCGGAATGATGATGTGGAAGCAGAATTAATGGGATTTGAAATTTGATGTGATGAGGGAATAATGGGGAAAAATGAGCCAAAGATGATGCCAGAGTTTCAAGTATGAGGGATTGGGAGATGATGCCTATATTGTCGTACATAAGAAGCTGAGAGGCAGGACCAAAACTTGGAAGGAAGATGGTGGTGAGCAATGTTTCTGAAATGCCCAAGTACCAGTGAAAGATTTGGAGGTACTGAAATAAAACAGACCGTGAGTAATGTGAAAGATGAAAGTAATATGAGACATTTAAAGTGGTTTATCTCATATAGTCTATTTTACTTTTTACAATAGAGCTTTTTTTCTATTTTGCACACTCTGTAGATTTTGTATGATGGTAGAATTTAATAACATAAAAGTTATACAAAATAATATGGCCCATTGATTTTGCCTATTTGAGGAGGTGGTGTATGCAGTACACCTGGAATAAATTCAATTTATAAGTTGAGATGAAAATATATGTTTAGCTCTAGGTGAATTTTATTTCTCTAATTATTACATTGTCAGCCTTATCAGTGGAGCATCTGGTAATAGGTCATATTGATCTTCAAATCCAACAAAATACCCCCATTACCATTGGTTGTATTGGTATAATTTACCAGCTTACTAATCTATTTCTTTTATTACACTTATTTTTAATTAGAATAAGATACATCATAAAAATGTGTAAATAGAGCTATGCAACATATTCTAAAAATTTTTATAGGTCCAGATTTTAATATATGATGAACTAAAAATTATAAACTCATATTTTTCAAATGATTTTAATCTGGATTTTACCATAAATTACTAGTAGGATTTCTTTATTGGATGTTATTAGATATTAATTTCAATAATGTTGAGTTGATTTCCTACTGTGTGGTATGTCTTTATTCCTGCAACTGTCTCATAATATAATTCTGACCAAAACAAAGTATGTTTGTGCTCTGTGTTGGAGTAGTCAATTGCCAAAACAACCTTGACTCATCCTATTTTTTTTTCTGCTTTGTGCTTGCATCTATAATTGCACACTTCTGGTATTTGCTTAAATAATTATTCATTAAGATATAGAAGGGAGACAATCTTTCAAAGTCATAATTGGAGAAGGAAGACTAGAAAGAGACTAACATTTACCCAGTACTTGCAGTGTTGGATGTTATACACACACTGTATCATTTGATCTCCTCATTGACCTTTGCTGGCATGTTTGGGAAGACCAGTGCAGAGGTGTACATTACATAAAAGTCAGTGGTTTTCTCCAAGAAGCCTTGCCACTGATGGTCCTACCATGACCCAAGATCTGTCCTCCCGTTTGTAGGATAGAAATCAGACTCTGACTGCACCTAACTATTACGTGTGTGTGTGTGCATTTCTGTAGAAAAGACAATAGTGCTTTTTAAACATAAAATCATAAGAGAAAAGTTAATGAATGGAATGTGTCTCCTACTGGCTTAGACTGCAATCTCTCCATGGGTCCAAGAGATCCTTTTTCTCTTTCCTAGGCTGGCCAACCCAGTATCTAATAGGCCCCCTTCTTCCATAGACAACAATCCTGAATTGAGTCTTCTTATAGACAGATGTCTTAGACATCTTTTTCTAAGGTCATATTTCATCTGTAATGATGCCACAGACACTAGCCTGAGGTGCCTGAAAGGCTGGCAGCTTCAGTTTGCCGTTTTAAAAAAGATGAGGCTCTTTATACATGCCCCTTGACCCTTGGACAAGGACAATGGGGGAGGTTTGAATGTGAGAAGGGGGGATGGGCAAGGCAAGGTAGAGCCCTGGGGGAAAATGAGGATACTGTAATTGAATAACAATAAAAAAATAGAAAAAGGAAAAAAATGAAAGAGATGAGGCTCAAAACAGTTAAGAAATCTTGTAAAACCAAAATTGTTCAATTGTGAAGTGGCTAAACTGGCCATAATTTTAAATTTACTTGACTCCAAAGTTTATGTTCCTTTTCTTTTATCTAGCTGCCCAAGGAAGGTAGACATGGCTTAGCTTATTGGGACAGAGTGAAGGAGAATAATTGAAAAAAGCACAAGAGGCTGAATGATTAGTCAGAAAAACAGGACATGGGAAACTTGAAGACACTCACATGTCAAGAGAACACAGGAGTGTAGAGAAAGACGGGGCGATCAGGTGTAGGCATGTTTGCAAACCTGAGAACTGTTTCCTATTACTTTCTATCTATAACTACCACAATGCCATCTTTCTTATTCTCTGTTAAATATTCTCATATGTCTGTGGATTTAGTCTGCATAGAACTTCTAACACATACCAAACTATTCAATTAGACTGCAAGCTCAAGGAGGGCAGGACTATGTCTCTTTCCTTGCTATGTCTGCCCCAACGCATCGCAGAGTGTGGGTAGGAGAATGACAGTGTTGGGGACAGCCAGAGAGGGTCTGGGGAGCACAATCTGGACAGTCTCTAAGCCTCCGTTCTTCATAGTGAAAACCATATATATGTTTTTTTCTATCTTTTTTAGTCCAAATACCTTTGCCATGTTTTTTTTTTTTTTTTTATCTCTCTCATATGAAAAAGGAATTTGGACTGATGAAGATAGGGAGGGGAATAGAATGTGTAATATAAGGTGAAATTAAATTTAAAGGAAAGAAGCTGTTGCTAGTACTTTGCTGCTTTGAACTCTGCTTGTCGAAACCTTGCTTTCATACGTGCGGAATGGCAGAGACAAGCCCATGCATGATGGGGCCCATGGCAACAAAATCATTAATAGCAAATTGGTTCTCTCTGTATTGAATCCTTGGAATTAATTTCTTAAATCATGTTTTGAGGCATAAAGTTTCAAATACAATGATGGATTGCTATAAAATAGACGTTTCATTCTCTTCAATCCACTTACAGATTTCCTGTGGCATATCACCTATTCAAACCGCTCTAGAGAAATTCCATAAATCGTGGAGAACAGTTAGTAAGAACATAAGTTGTAACACTTTAGGATGTCTCTGTTACTCTTAACGTCTACTGCCTTCACTCTTGGTTGCCTTTTTCAGGGCTCTGAAGCTGGGAGCCATACAAATCTCTCTTGGATTTGTTTGAGAGAAGACGGTCAGGGGAAAGTTGAAATTACGGGAAGAGGAAAAGTTGGGGCAATGTTGTGAGAACACTGAGTGTGTCTCAGTGTTTTCTAAGATAGATTGCAAATTCTCAGAAATTAGAATACTTTTTTTTCGGACATGCTATTCACGTAGGTATACTGGGAAGGAAACACTTTACTGTGCGAACTCACTGAACTACTCTTACTCTGCCAGTACTAAAAATGGCTGAAAAGGGGTCCACAGTGATGGAGCTGGATCTGAGATTCGGGAGCACTTTTGTTCCTTTTGTTTTTTCTGGACCACTTGCATGCAGACATACAAAGAAGTGAAAGTGAGAATATTTGTTCATGCTATATCTGATTACAACCTCCATTTATGATATTGAATATGATTTTTAAAATATGCATTATTTTCTTTATTTTTTTCTGTTTAAACACTCTCCCCATATATATTTAACCCTTTCTGCATGTTATTTCTGAATTTACCCCTCCCAGAATTTTGAACTCTTACTTGTATTAAATTCTACATTCTCAATATTTTTTTTCTCATCTCTTTCCATCCCCTCAGAGTGCCTTCTCTGCATCAGGCATTACAGTTGAAAGGACACAGTTCCAGCCTTCAAAATGTTTACACTGCAGAGAATGGAAGTTTTGCATACATAGAATGTTTTAAAACTAAATGATAAGGAGTAAAACACATATGCACAGGGAACACGGAGGGAGGAACCACCTGGTTCACCTGGGAGAATCAAGGACCATTGGGAAGGAGAATGTGCTTTTCAGGGACAGAAGAAGAACATATGCAAAATCTCAGTGAACTGAGAGGAGTATATCTTTGAGAAATTAATTCTAATTAGTTTTCAAAAGCTAGAACATAAAGCAGAAATCTAATTCTGAAGAATGAAAGTGGATGCAAGGAAAAGTTTTGAGCAGGGCAGTAGTATGATTTGATTTGTTAGTTGGAAATTCACTGAACATGGAGTAGAGAGAGGCTTGGAGAAAAGGAAATCACAAGGAATGTGATAGCAACAGTCTCTCCAAGGCATGATGAAGGTGGGCTTAGCAGCTGGTAGTCATAGCAGGTGATTCCAAGAAGTGACCCTTGTGCTGCTGCGGTGTTTTCCTAAAGTCTTCTCCAGGAAAAAGTGGGTACCATCAGATGAAAAGGAAGGCCCGGGTGGATTGCAGTGTAAACATGAAGGCAGCTGGGGCATATAGTCAAATGAGTATTCATTCATACATGAGTCCTTTTTAGTAATTGATTTATAGATGTATGGTTATCTAATCAACTGGAAAGATTAAGCTGAAAATTTATGTAGTTCAAATTCCACTAGCAATCACACTGTTATCTTAATTTTAGGAAAAAGATGATGGATAACTTGGACAATAACTCAGTACAGAGTTGGGGAAATGCAAATTGCTATCCACTCGTTGAGTAATACTTTCAAATAAGTGATATGTAAAGATAATTTGCATGATGTTTTTAAAACTAAAATTATTACCCAATGGGGAACTTTGCTTAGTGCCTGACTCACAGTAAGTGGTCACAAGGTTTTAGATATTAATGAAAAACAAGCAAAAGAAAAATGTTTTTCTTTCCTAGACTGCTAAAGAAAAATTATATAGGAAAACACTGTTATTTGGCATTATATATCTATCCTCTGTCCCTCTGAAATCTGTGAGCCCTATGCCTCTGAATTCCCCTCTCAGTCTAAACCAGGTGATTGTGTGTATTGAGTGTATCTGTATCTGTATTGAGTGTATCTGCCATGTGAATGCATGCATGGAAATTTTAACACTCGAAAGGTCACTGCCTGAAATATGAGATCGATAGGAGCACACACTTATTTTTGTCTTGCTCTAAATGCTTAAAGACCAAATGAAAAAGGAGTTAATGCTACTATGAAAACATCAATTGAGTTTACACTCAGGGGAATGTACCTTAGAATGGCATCGCAAGATATAAAATGAGATTAAGGAAATGGACAATTTTCCGGAATAAGTCCTGCCAAGGAATGGATGGCTGGTGATTAGTATGTGCACAGTCCTCAGGCAGAAGTGCTAGTATACGCAAAGTATGTCCCTCTCGAGGCCCATATTCACTCAGCTGCTGAAGATATTTATTAAACTTACAACATTCTGGAGATTGCAGTCACTTAACAGAAATAATATGCTAGTCTAAAAGAATTCTGGTTCATTTTATGTGGAGATATATGAAGGATTTCAATGGCATTTACTACTAATGTTAGAAGTAACATTTCAGAAATAGAAAGTCCTCACTTTAGAATTATTATATAATAGGCAAGAGAGTCCCTGAAGTCAAAGAAATATTGCTGCTTCCTCCTTTTCAGATGCCGATCTGGCGTTCCGGAGGATGAGAATGTTTGACTACACTGGGCAGTCCAAGATTCAGAAGCTAGAGTCATTGCACACACCCCCTCCGCTCTGTTAACTCTATGCTCTGCTCTCTGGCAGCTGTTTTTGCCATCTACAGTAAGCGCAGATGGGGAAATTGCAGAGAACTGTCAGCTTTATCGCCATGTATAATCAGCATCTGGGCTGTGTGTTACAGATACAGTCAGTCCAGTCTCATACTTTACTGGTGCTGTGGAAACTTTTTTGGATTTCTAAGACACTTTCCAAATGAGAGCAAATGCTATACTTTAACCATGTTGATCATGGAAATTGCAAACATATATATATTTTTCCAGCCTCCATATGAATGATGTATATGGGTTTATTATGTAGTTACTGAGTTATATGCAAATCTGCACTGCTCATTTGTTTAAAAACATATTTTGGAACCATATATATTTATTTCATACTGGAGATCAAATTGTATCAGATTTATTCATTTATATAATCTGTGTATGTATGTGAGTAGACATTTTATTATATAATGCTAAATATTATATGTATGATTATATATACACATATATTACCATATTTTTATTCTTTTCCATTTTTTGTGAAAAAATACTATATATTTTTTCTACATCTCATAATTTTTACCAAAACATTTACAGTAGGTTTTATTCCCCTCATTTTTCAGAAAGAGAAACTGAGACACAGAGAAGCAAAGTAACTTTGCAAGGCCCTGAAAACAAATGAGTAGCAAAACCAGAATTTAATACAACTCTATATAAGTGTTTAATCACTAAGTTACACATTTTTGTCTTTATGTATGTACACATACAAAATATTAATACCTCTTGGGGAGGGCTGCTTTGGCTTTGGTGTATAGATGTTATTTTGTTTGTTTTGTCAAAATAATTTCATTTGAAAACCACTGAAAAGAATGCCTGAGAATTGGACACTCATTGAAAGTGTCATTAAGATAATTTAATCTTGTAAGTGGCTTCAGGACTAGTTGGAGTCTTCTCATTGCCCAACTACACTGCGTTGTATATTCTACTGACGTAGGATGTGATAGTTTTTTATTTCCTATAATCTGAAATAGGCACCAGAAAGTGATATTGGTTTCAGTCCATTGTTTAGGAACTCTAAAAGTATGAAGACATATTTGATTTATTTTTAAAAATCAGTAATTAATGAATAAGAGAAAAAGTATTGGGGGAGTGAGGAGGAAAGGTCTTCACTGATTAAACATACTCTGGAATTTGCGGATTGGGGCAGTTAGAACAATGTCTCCATTTTCTTATCTCATTGAACATCTAACTAAAATTCCTTATGGTTTTGATGAAGGGGTGACAGCAAATTGCTTTACGTAAACCAGGTAGATGGATGAATGGATAGATACATGGGTGAATGGGTATATACATGGACGGGTGGATGGACGGGTAGATGGATGGAAAGATAGATAGATGATAGATTGATTGATTGATTGATAGATGACAGGTGGATATTGATAGACACATATACTCAGTGATGAAATGTTTTAGAATTGTTTACATACATTCTGTAGAGAAAAAGAAAAACGGTAAGTTTCTGGCTACTTTTATATTTTTAAAAAATTTTCTTGTAGTGTGTGGCTTATAGAATTTTCTCTCTCCCTTATTCAGTTTTCTAAATCTATTTTTACTCTGAAATTCAAAATACTGAATTTTCTTTCTATGAAGGACTAGCATCAGGAAGTCTCTTAATTATGGTGGATAACATGAAAATATATTTTAGCTAATACACTGTCTGTTTTTGTAACCGTGAATGTTTTAAATTAGACTCTTCATGGAACAATGGATTCATATTAATACTCTATAAAAGTCAGTAGATTCAATGCTATCAAAATAGAAGATGAGAATAGCAAGTATAGAAAATGTACATATCATTTGCTTTTTTTAAACCTTCACCTGAAAGCTCTTATTTTTCTCTATTTACTTATAATCTGGTTTAAATATTTTTCCTCTGTTTTATAGGAGTAAGGATACCATTTAAGATGTGTGTGGTTTGTAGTTTATAAAATATCTTCTGGTTTTCTTATTTTCAAGGACCTGAAATTTATAAAAAGCAATTACATGAACTAGTTCTGCATTACTGTTAAAAGAAATCTGCTAGTGACTAAGAATTTTTACAAGTTTTGTAGATAAACTTGAATGTGTCTTTAGTGTAAACACAATCATTTCTGTGTTTTAGAGGAGGAGGATTATGACTTAGCAGTGCAGGCCATAAGGACTGGATTTTACCTTTTTGTAAGAGAGGAAGGGCCAGAAACTTGAGGAATAGCTCAATTTAGGGGATTAGAAAGCAAAGTCATAAATTTAGAAAAAGGGAAATGAACTGAGAATCAGGGGAATATAGTGTCACATCCAAGGAAAAAAGAATTGTTAGCGATATCAAACACTGCATGGAGTTCCAGAGCAAAGGCCACTGAGGAAGTCCGTTGCGTACAGACATAAGGGGGTCAGAGGTGAACCCCTGAGACTGTTGAAGAAAACGTGGTACTGGGAAAGTGCTTGGAATTGGAAAAGACTGATACTTAAGCAATTTGACTTAACCTCCCAGGGATATTTTGTTTGTTTTCATTTGATGTTCATTAATCAATAACAATTAAAGTATTGCCAACATTCAATAGACATGAACCAATGTATTTGACACACATAATCAATAATGTATATATATTCTTATATTTGTACATAAATACATAAATATATATAATATTTGTTTATATGTATATAATTTTAAAAGTCCAGGCAGGAAAGTTGGGCTTAGGACAAGTATTTCAGTAGAGGGATTTAATATGAGGGATGAATTAAACAGTGGTAGAATGTGACACAGAAGGTAGAAAGCTGTGCCCATCCCCCAGGACGGGGCTATAATGACCTAAGAAGAAAGTGATGTTACACTAAGCCAGGAAGTGGCTGCAGCCAGAGGTGAAATGAGTGAGGGAGGACACCATTTCTGAGAACCTCCCCTGAGGGGAGAATATCCAGTCTTCTCCCCTCTTCCCACCTGCAGTCTCCCACCAGCGCCTCCCATTGGCTGAGTTTCAGGAAAACCAGTAGGAAAGTGTGCTGGGGGCTCCTGGTTCCCAGAAGTCAGCTCTCTGGGATACAGAGCAGAGGAGAAGAGGGGAAGGGGCTTGGAAATGTTTGTTAGATGTTTATATGGATAGACATGAGGCTGAGAGGCAACATGATTTGATGGACTAACATATTTACCAAAACACTTAATGAAATCTATTTCTTTGTTTCTTTCATAATTAAGTGGGTAAATCTTGTCCTTCTCTGAGAGCAGAACCACAGAGTAGAAAATATGAGAGTTATTTTTGACTCTGGTTTTAATGCATCATAAAAATGCTGCAGCTGTGCTCAAATGCACTTTGCGGCGGTGGTTTTCACATGAAATGTGCACGTGGAGAATCAGTGGCGTCCAGACCGTCTCACTGAAAATGCCTGTGACTCTTACGGATTTAGAATTGAAGATTTTGCTTCATAAGAAGCTTCAGAATTAATTGTCTGAGTTTAACAATCATTTTTGTGCAACTTATAATACACTTTCTGTAGAGGGCACAGAAGGTTTATACGATTTAATATTCAACAATAATTTCCTTTGTGGAAGAGTTATAATGATCTCTAAAACATGTTACATATCCATTCAGTGTTACTGCACATTTCTCTTAGCTGAAATGGAGGCTGTTAAAAAGTGCCCCGCAAATTCGTTTCTTACAGGTGCTTTCTCTATTGTACAAAGTGGTCTTTTATTAATTGTTCACAGTATTAACAGATGTCCTCATTTTGACCCTCCCCACCCCCACATCCAGCACATTGTGGTCTGTGTCTGTGGGCTGTGCATGTGTGCATGTATGTTCCTTGGTTGCTTTCTTCAGTCCCCCCTCCCCTCCAAGATCTCTCAGTCTGCTCCCTGCCTCTGATCCTATTTTGTTGTGTCACTTTATTGTGTTCATTAGATTCCACATATAAGTGAGATCATATTTAATAGACATGTGATGCCTAAAACCTGGAATTTTTAAAATTGTTTTTATAATTGCCTTGTTTTTATTCCCAATCTTGCTCCACATCGAAGGCACAGAACATTTTTTGAGAAGAATAAATATTACTCATGAACTGCATCAACTTTGTTTCTTGACATGAATCCTGGGTTTGCATTAAACATCTTTGAGAGCTCATGTTTCCATTTAAAAGATGAATTTTTTTATTGCAGACGTCTGGAACAGAACTCAATCAAGGTCATCCCTCCTGGAGCTTTCTCACCATATAAAAAGCTCAGAAGAATGTGAGTGAATAATATTCTGGAATATATGTAAATTTTTAAAATTTTACGGGTCATGACCCTGCAAAGACACCCAGTTAAGTATGAATATTTAGGTATTTGACAACTTAGATATTAAGTAATATGACCATTTGATTGCTGGTTCTATAATATTGTAACATTAACAGATAAACTATGCAATATATTAAGGTTGTCTGCAGTTTAACATATTGATTCAGACCAGTCTGAATGCCTGTGTTTTAATATAGTATGCAGTCAAATCTTAGATGTTCTATTTTCTTTTTTTATTGTTATTCAATTACAGTTGTCCCCATTTTTCCCCTATTATTCTCCTCCACCCCCCACCCCCCTACATTCATCCCCCCCACATGGTCTTGGTCCATGGGTCCTTTACACATGTTCCTTGACGACTTCTCCCCTTCTTTCCCCCATTATCCCTCTCCCCCAACCCCTCTGGTTACTGTCAGTTTGTTCTTTATTTCCGTGTCTCTGATTCTATTTTGTTCACTTGTTTGTTTTGTTGATTAGGTTCCCCTTGTAGGTGAGATCATATAATAATTTAAGAAATGAGTCAGTAGTTGATTTAAAAGGATGATTTTATTTTGATTTAGGATACCTCAGATATTGTGTGTTACAAATTTTATACATATATTGACAGGTGCAACATAGACCTGAAAAGGCATTAAATAGCTTTCTCCTGTGGTAAATCTCACTGACATTCTATTTAATTTAACCGAACCCTATTTCTGATCATAGCGACCTGAGCAATAATCAGATCTCCGAACTGGCACCGGATGCTTTCCAAGGACTGCGCTCCCTGAACTCACTGTGAGTATCCCCATGGCACTGGAGGAGGGTGCGGTGCACAGCCAGCTGTGGCTCCATGTTTTCATGTGGATTTTTAAAATACACTTCTTGAAGTTTTTGTATCATGAATTACTAATAACATTAACTATTAATAATCATTCGTGAACTCCATTGGTTTCATTGAGGAATGCTCCCTGTCACTAAAATCAGTCAATTTTAGTGGGTTTCAGGACTTGATAATTTTGCTATTTAGAGAGCAAGAGGAAGAGTCCCCTTTTTTGGATCATTTTTTTGTTTCTGAAATAAAAGGAGAATGTTTATTTTGGAATGTTTCGGTCAGTGTTGTATTTATAATTCTTAAGCTGACAGCCACCATCTCTGGGGACAATATCAGCCCGCTTTAGAAGGAAGGGGGGCCATGCATCTTGCAGGGAACAATGGAAGATGGCCACCGAGAGGCCCCCTCAGCTCCCTGCTTTATTCCCTTAAGACTTCCCAGAAAGAACCAGCTTTCATCTCCAGCAGTGCAAAGATAAGAAAGCTTCACAGCTTTTTAATGTCAAAGGACTTTCAGGGAGATAGCTATGTAAAGTGGTTCCAAAATAAATGGATAAACACTGTCATTCCTTCTTGTAAAAACTTTCAGAAGTCCATCAAGTAAAGTAACCTTTATTTCAGATTTTAACTTTAAAGTTTGAAAGTGGAGGCTGGCACATATTGTTGAAGAATTGATGCTTAGAGGAGGGTCCTTATTGATGTAAATTACTGTGAAGCTCTTCTGAACTTCAGAAGTCATGGGTACCAGTGAGCATTCCAGGGTACACATGTGCAAGAGGCAGATAAACACCCGGAGTTTATATAACAACTTACACTTGCTCGTACCAAGGGGAGAACAAGACAGATGCACGCATCTGGGCTCAGGGGTGTTCAGGTGGCTGGGCTGGTCCTCTCAGAAAAATACAATTTTCTTTGAAGAAAGAGAATTAAAAATTATCACTTCAGCAGTATCTGCTTAGGTTCATTGTTTTTTTTTTTGTATTTTTTTTTTGTTTGGGGGTTTGTTTGTTTTACTACAGGAAGTCCAAGGTTAGGGGTACAGCTGTTGGCAGAAAATGTCAAGTCTAGTCATGTACTGTACTCAGGGTGGGCTGTCAGACTCTGAAATGACACAGTGTAATGTGAGACTCAGATCGCCCACACTGTCCATGAACTACCATGTATACTCTGGACAATGATACTATCCAAAGTAAGGATAGACGACACCCCCAGCCACGTAAAAGGACAGAGCAACATACCAATTCCTGGTCCTTCAAGTGTCTGTGCCTCAAAGGTAATGAATAAATGTCAAAAGAGAGAGAACAGGTTGGAGAATTCTTACTAAGTTGCCTGTGCTTCAGTTGCCCTGTCTCTAAAGTGGGGATAAGATTACTCCCCTGCTGGCTTTGTTAAAGCTGAAAAGAAATCAAGAGATAACAGATATGGCCTTGATGGATTCTTCTGATACTTACCAATTTGTATGTTTCTGGGTTTTAATTAACCCAGAGAATTCTTATGCCCTAAATCCTCAACATAAATTTTTGCTCTTTTCCCATTTTTTATCAGCCCCTTGCAAACGATTGTAGTTCATTTTTTCTATTTACATCTCTTCACTAACTAGCTCCCCAGTTCCACGGAGGCCTACAGTGAAAGATTGTGGTATTTTGGTTCTGATTGCTGTGTTTACGCTTCCTATGGTCTTTTCTTGGACTCTCACTAACTCTCCTGCTCAGTATCTGGCATTTTACTACTGGTTTCCAATGAAAATGAAAATGTACCAACCTATACTGTCTTTAAACTTACTTACTGTGTTAATTCTCATATATACAGAATTTTGGGGGGATATACATAATTTTTAATTTGTAAGCATAGCTCTCTACCATATATTAGATAATAAAGTCTGCCCTCAACACTTTTTACATGATAGCCATCTTAATAGGATTCTTTTGAGGATATTTTTGTCTTTAGTAGTTCTGGCTTCCCACAGGGCAGGAGAATTCAAAGCCTGGCCCCCCCAGTGTGACTGTACCCTACTATCCTCGGTGGTGTCCTACTGTCCTAGAATTGAAATTCACAAGGGTTGAACTTGGTGCTGAATTCCTAGCCTGCCTTCTAGGAACAGCTACAAAAAGGCCTTAAGATTTCACTGTTGTTCCAAAGGACTATAAACAGTTTCCCATCAGTTTAATTGGACACCGTGTGTAGAGTACTGAATGTAATTCATGTCTGCCACCCACTTCTCATTCCTGGTCTTTGCATTTTTGACACTTTAACTTCTTTTTCATTACTATCATGTTGATCTTACTGCATGTAAGAAAAAGGTGCCCAGCCCTGGGATTGCTATCCCTTTTTTAGAGATATCTCATTCCCATCCTATTTAGCATTTCCTTATTATAATATTTTCATGATTTTTATTCCATAAACCAAGTATTGTCTACACAGATGGATTTTCCTCATCCTTGTGTGATCTGCTTTTTCTCCCATGTACCTAATTGTCTCATTTGCAATAAACATCTATTTTTTTAACCTGATCTTAAGGAAAACAGTAATTTGTTGGAAAAAATAGTTTCACAGTGCAAATATGACACACCTCCTAGCAAATTCTCCTTTCTTGCTGAGCCTACCTGTGAAGCAAAAGTCTCAAATAAACAACCTACCAAATTATTTTCCCCCAAATTCTTATATGGGTCTCCCACTATTTGTATGCATTATATCTCCCTTTTATTTTACAATGGGGTCCAAATATAAAACTCTTTCAGGATTCAAAATTGTTCTTTGAGATTGCTCTGTCAATCCATACCTTATATCAGTGCCTGAGCCACACACGGATGACAAACATTCAAAAAATAATAGTTGGGTTCAGTGTAATTGGGCATCGAGCTTAGAACCTAGTGATGTTCCGGCACATGGTGAGTGTGCAGTATCTTGTTGAAAGACACCAAGTTGAATATCCTGATCTGATGCCATGGTCAGCTCATTCGTGTTCCTCAAGACTCCTCTTGTCTTACTCTTGACCTTGAAACACATTAATTCCTGCTTTATCCTTTCTAAGTTCTCTTACCTTCTTGACCCTGACATCACAGATTTCTCGTTTTTCTTCTTTAATCTTTAAAGTTGTTTCTTTGGTAATTGATTTACCTTTTAAAAATCTATATTCTACAGAACTGAATTTTTATGCTATGCTATGTACATGTACCACAGAAATCTATACAAATTTAATGTGTTTATACAATTTAGCACCCAGGTTTATTTATTTCCTTGAGAATTTTCTTCAATTTTGTAATATATTCAACTTCTCACTGACACCTTAAAAGGGAAGTTTTCCCCTCACTCTTGTTTATCTCTTGTGTATTGATATTTTCCTGCTTTTCAACCAGAAATCATGTGCTGCTGCCTGCTTAACATATTAATTATTAGGCTCTCATTTCAATTTTTCTTCATGTATTATCACATCCATTTATTTATTTTCTAAAATATTTATTCTTATTTTTTGTTCTTTTTTATGTTTTTTATTCTTATTTTTAAAAGTAATATGTGCTCATTGGAGAAAATGTAAAAAGACATGAAAAAATATATTCAAATTCAGATAATTCTGGATGTCAAACCACTTGCCATCATAAGGTTTTTCATTCTTGGGCTGTGTGTGTGTGTGTGTGTATCACACACACATGCATACATACATACATACATACATACAAAATTAAAATTATGTTGTAATTTAGTTGTTTATATTATGCTTTGAAAATTTTTATTAAATTTATTGGGTTGACATTGGCAATAAAATAATATAGGTTTGAAATGTACAATTCTCTGATATATTACCTGTACATTGCATTGTGTGGTCACCACCCAAAGTCAAATCTCCTTTCATCTCCATGTATTTGACCCCCTTTACTATCTTCCCCCGACCCCTTTCCCTCTTGTAACCACCATACTCTTAATGTGTCTATGAGTTGTTGTTTGTTTGTTTGTCTTGTTTGTTCATTTGTTACCTTCAGTTTTATATCTCACATGAGTGAAGTCATATGATTCTTGATAATTTCTGATTTATTTCACCTAACGTGATATTCTCAAGGTCCATCCATGTTTTCACAAATGGCAATATTTCATCTTTTTGTTTGGCTGAGTAGTATTCCTTGTATAAAGGTACCACCTCCTCTTTATTCGGTCATCTCTCAAAGGACACTCTAGTTGTTTCCATGTCTTGGCCACTGTGAATGATGCTGCAATGAACATAGGAGTGCATATATCTTTGCAAATAAATATTTTCAAAATTTTCCAGTAGATATCCAGGAAAGGGGTTGCTGGATCATATGGTAACTCTATTCTTAATTTTTTGAGGGGCCACCACACTGACTTCCCTAGTGGCTGTACATGTTACATTCCCAGCAGCAGTGAATGGGAGTTCCCTTGTCTCCACAACCTCTCCGACACTCATTATCACCTGTCTTGCTCATTGTAGCCATTTTAACAGGTGTGAGGTGGTATCTTGGTGTAGCTTTGAGTTGCATTTCTCTAATAGCTAGTGAAGTTGAGCATATTTTCATGTGTCTCTTGGCCACATGGCATTTATATATCTTCTTGACAGAAGTGTCAGCCATTTTTAATTGGATTGTTTTGTTGTTGTTGAGTTGTATGAGTTCTTTGTATATTTTGGATTTAGGTCCCTTACCAGAGGTTTTGTGTCCAAATATATTTTCCCATTCAGTTGGTTGTCTTTTTGTTTTGTTGACTTTTTTTTTCCTTGTGCAGAAACCTTTAAGTTTGATACAGTCTCATTCATTTATTTTTGCTTTTACTTCCCTTATACCTTTAAGGTCAAATTCATAAAATTATCTCTAATACCAAGTTCATGAGCTTAGTATGTATGTTTTCTTCTATGTAATTCATTCTTTCACATTGTATATTTAGGTCTTTGATCTATTTTGAGTTAATTTTTTTGTATGGTGACAAATAGCATCTTAGTCTCATTCTTTGCATATGGCTTTCCAGTTTTCCCAGCACCATTTATTAAAGAGGCTTCTTTTCTCCATTAGGCATTTTTGGCAGCTTTTTTGAAAATTATTTGCCCATATACATTTGGGTTTCTTGCTGGGCTCTACATAATTCTATTCTATTGGTCTATGTGTCTGGTCTTTTTGGGGGGAGGTATTGTTTTTTGCCAATATCATGCTATTTTGATTATTCTTACTTTGTAGCATAATTTGAAGTCAGGGAGTATGATACCTCTGGCTTCATTCTTTTTTCTCAGGTTTGCTTTGGCTGTTGGGGCCTCTTTTGGTTTGATTTGTCACATATGACCTTTATTATGCTCAGGTATTTTCATTCCATACTATTTTATTGAGTGTTTTAGTCATAAATTGGTGTTGTACCTAGTCAAATGCTTTTTCTGCATCTATTAATATGAACATATGTTTTTATTCTTTATTTGTTAATGTGGTGTATCACATTGATCAATTTGCATATGTGGATATTATGCTTTTTAACATTGTATCATGAACACTTTCATGTCACTAAATATTCAGCAAAACATAATTTGAACATTTTAATTTTTCACTGTCATAAATTATGCCCCAATTAACATTTTATACATAAAATACTGTTTATCTGTTTATTTTTGAAACTCCTCAGTGAAACTACTGTGTAAAAATTTATGTCAACTTAGTGTGGCTCTTGATATATGTTGCTAAATCATGCTTTTGAAATATGATTGCTATCTTTTCCTACCCATAATTGTGGTTTCCTACTTTGGGGGGGGCTAAAAAGAAGCAGACCTCTTGTTAATAACTGACATGAAGAGTCAACCATATCCATTCATTTGCTCTTGAAATACCCATATTTCACCTTCTGTGTTAATTTATGCTTTAATTGGTTCCTCTGGTCACTTTATTTTTTATTTCACTCATCAAAGAGGGTTCCTTCTCAATCCAAGTAGGACATCACTGTGTGCAGAAAACTGAGCTAGGTACCTAGCTCAGGTGTACTGAGGCGGTTAAGTTGTTCACTGTTTTCCCACTAATTGTCTCATCAGAAGTGGGTACCATGAGGATGCATTTCTGTTCACATTTCTGTGGGGAACCTAAACTTAAAAAAAAATTCTTCTGTATTAATATTCATGACAACTGTCTTCACAGATCTTACCTTTCTCTAGCATACACATTATATAGCTAAAGCATGGATGGATTTCTTTCACTATTTACCAACATGATAACCCCAAAACACATCCCTTCGATAAGCAATGGATTCCACATTTAGCATTTGCTTTTGTTACATACAGTGTGCTGTGATTGTAAATGAAATGTGTGTGTGTATGTGTGTATGCTTAAAAAATAGGACAATTTAGCAGTGGACAGTTTTATGAGAGGGCAATAGAATTAAGAAGTGTGTTCATTTTGTTAATTTTTCCTTGTTTTTCAGTGTTTTCCAAAGTTTCTATCATAAGTATTTATCTCTGTGTAGAGTGCTTACTAACCTTCAATATACCTGAATATACATATGTTGGATTAATTTGTTATGTTGGTTTGGTGTCTGACTTTTTTATCTTTTAAATTATGTATTTTTCAGTGTTCTCTATGGAAATAAAATCACGGAACTCCCAAAAAGTTTATTTGAAGGATTATTTTCCTTACAGCTACTGTAAGTAATTGATTGTTTCTGATCTGTTGAGCCAAATGTTATATTTTAGTCAGTGTACCATCTCATATTTTCATGGAGGCTTCAGAAAAATTCGACCCAAAATGACATAGTTTAATGAAATGAAAAAGATTAGCCTCGCAGAGCTAACGTTGTTGATGGTTATTTATTTGAAAACACAATACTCTGAAGTTATCCCCAAACCTTTCTGTCCACACTGACATGAATATGTATGCATTTCGGGCTCTGTTGTTTAAAGCTTTTACAACCCCTGCCCTCTGTGAAACTTCTCCGGTTTGATTTAACAACAGTTGGAAAGGAAAGAGACATAGCACTATGTTTATCCACCTTTGTGCAAAAAAGCTGCAAGAGTGACAATTCTGGAATAACATCCCCCAACATAAGGAGGGTGTACAGGAGGCCAGAACACAGCAGCAACACTCAAACTAATCTTCAGTAAGAGGTTTATATGTAAATCCCTGGATTATATCTTTAAAGACCACTCTGCTTAGATAATAGCTACTTCTCCTTTGCCTCAAAAGAACTATTTACTATACATATTTATACGACTTAGACTTGACCCCAGGTGTTTTAATGAATGCTTATATGAAACTGAAATTGGACAAAATATGCTAGTATTAAGATTGTGATTGTTGGATCTTCAAATTCGGCCCAAATCACCAGACACATGTAGAGCACCTCATGTGGAGCATGTACTGGCCTAGCTGCTGTGGATGCCAAGATGAGTATGATGTCATTACTTCTCTCAACTGGTTCATAGTCAGCCTGCTTTAAAATTTTTACATTTCTGATTTCACTTGTATGTGGAATCCAAACAATAATATGAATGAACAAACAAAACAAAAACAGACTCGTAGATATGGAGAACAGACTGATGGATGTCAGAGGGGAGGGGGCATGCAGAACTGGGTGAAAAAGGTGAAGGGATTGAAAACTACACATTGGTAGTTATAGAATAGTCATGGGGATGCAAGTGCAGCACAGGGAATATAGTCATAACATTGTCATAACCATGTACTGTGCCAGGTGGGTACTGGAAATATCAGGGGATCGCTTTATATGCTTTATATATTTATACAATTGTCTTTAACAACTATGCTGTAAACCTGAAACTAATGCAAAATAATATTAATGTAAACTGTAATTGAAAAATAATTTTAATAGAAAAATCATTAACATAAAAAATTTTAATTTAGAATGTTATTTTCTCTTTTTAGTATATGCATTTATTTTTTGGTGGTGATGTTTATATCATTTAGTTGGTAAAAAAATATTCCTAATTCCACAAACTTCCCAAATATAGATATTTTTTCTTCCTTGATAAATATATGTTCATAGTTATAGTCTATTATTCATGTTTTAAGTTTTCCATCATTATGCAGGAACACACTTTATATCACGCCCAGTTTTTACATGCACACCCATACAAATGAAGCCAATTGATAACTAGATGGCATTTACCCTCCCTGTGCTGGGTGCTGTCCATTTCTTCTCCGTTAGCCCTCTCCAACAAACCAAGGAGCCAAGACAGATACTGATCTTTGTTACCTAATGACTTTCTTTGGGTTTCTAATGATTTGTTAACCCTTGCAATAGAGTTAGCAAACTTCGTTTCTGATCTTGTATACAATGCTTCTCTGTACATTCCCTCAGCCTAGTGTTTTATCACTGTACTAAGGCCCTATCTTCAGCCTGCCCAGGCTGAAGAGACATGATTATCTCTTTACTGCTTGCTGAGAACTTGGTTAAGCATCTTAGATCTCCTTGAATGAATGTAGTATTTGTGGGGAGAAGTAGGTAAATGGAAGGAACTAAATAAATTAGTATCCAATACTTCCCCCTGCTGATTTTTGGACCACATACATTTAAAGTACAAAATGCTCAGAAAAACACCTTCTTCGGTTGTCCTCCAGGGCCCCCACCTTTTTCTTGTCCTTAATGTTCTCTGCTCTAACGCCTTCCTGTGGGTAGCTGACGAGTTAGAGAATAAGGTCCGTGGAAATTGTGTTGTAGAGGAGTGGGATTAATCAGTCCAACCTCAAACCAGGCCTCTGAGCTTTCAAGAAAGTATTGTGTAGAACACAGACAAGGCCAACACTTTGGCTCCTGAAAGGGGATAAGAAGAAAAGAGTGCAGCAAAGAAAACACCATGAGGAAGTCATAGCTCCGTGCATGCGTGGAACATCTGAAAAGGCCAGCAAGTGAAACAGAAATGCCTCATGTTAATTAGAGATTCTTGCGGCCAAAGGGAAAACATTTTCAGAGTGTCGGATAACATGGCATACGAACTCGAACTGCAGAGTGCATACATATTTTTTGAGCTATGAAATATTTGTTAAAGTCCTAAGTATCAAAGCACTGAGCTACATGTTGATAGGGAAAAAGAAATATCAATGGAATTCCCTGCCCACAGAGGACTAAACTGTCTGGGCAAAGTGGGCCTCCATGAACTAGGCGATGAGACTAGGTCTTACTGGGGCATGAACAGACTCACTTCTGGTAGATGCGAGGACTCTGGGACTCGTCAGGCTTCTCGGAAGCCCGTGCATCGGGCAACATGGATTTAGATGGATTTCATGTAGGATCTGCCCAGTTTGCTGCTTCCTCATTCACTGACTTCCTATACCAGACCCTGAGCTGCTTTAAGTTGCCTCAAGTTCTAAAGGACCAATTCTGCTTTTACATGAGAGAAATGAAAGGAAAATAATGACACCTATTGAGCATCTTCTCCATGCCAGGTGCATTATCTGAACTATTGAATTCAGTTTCTCACAACATTCATTATTACCAATTCACAACAGCTAGGACAATAAATTCAATAAATACATTGTTGACTGATTAAAAAAAGACTAAGCAACACTGAATAACTTCCATTGGAACCTAGGGGAAGAACACTTTAGTCAGGCAGAAGACGTGTTGTAGAAAAGATGGCCTTTCCGTGAGGCCTGGATAGGCTGGAGGTTTGAGAAAAGTGGAAAGTAGGGCACATATATCCCCAAAGGTGAGTCCAAAGGAATAAAGCTCAGACACAATCCTGAGTCACCTATGAGGACGATGTTTGCCAGTGTACAATCTATAAGCCACCATTCCACAAAATATTGATGTAGAATACTGATACACATGTAAGAAAAAAATGAATCTGTGGCCTGTTGTGTTAAACCAACTTAAGCAGGTATTTATAATGCAAAATGAGGGCCTTTAATATGGTAATGTACTGTATCCTTTTCCAACAGGGCTATCCTGTCTTCATTTAACAGCAAGTGTTTGTTGAGCACCTAGTACGTGCTAGGCACCTGGGAAACATCAGGGAACAACATAGACAAAAATCCCTGCTGTCTGGAGCTTATACCCTTGGGAAGAGGGACATGCAAATGACAGTCAGCAAGAACAGAATAAATAAGTAACTCACATCTAAGAGATGGGAAGTTGTACTTCATGAAATAGAAAAAGTAGATCAACGTAAATGAATTGAGAGTGCTAGGGGTTGGGGAGGGGCAAACAGGGGCCAACTGGATGGAAGCGGGTGGTTAGGGAGGCTGAACTGAGATGGTAAGATCTGAACAGACCCAGGGAAGCAAGATAGGTAACCAGGCAGACATCTGGGAGAACATTCCGAACAGAGAAGAGAGTCTGGCAAGGAGGCCTCTGTGGCTGGAGCTGAAACAGCGCAGAGGAGAGAACTGGGAGGCTGCAGAGTTCAGAAGGGGGCACTGAAGATCTTCCTGGGTGGTATTGGTTGGTGTCAATAGGACCTTGACTTTGCTCAGACTGAGGTGGGAGTTGTTGCAGGATTTGGAGAGAAGGGCGATGTGATTGGTCTGTGTTTTAGAAGACGCGCACTGTCTTCTGCTTTGGGGATAGACTACACGTCTCTCTCATAGAACAGTTCAAGGGACTAAGGTTTCATGGCCCATTTTTTCCCTTTTATTCCATCCTTGACAGCAGATGCTGGGTCTCACCCACCCTTGCCCACTGCACTACCTCTATGCCTTCTAGAGAATTTGTTTAACTATTTTTATTAAATAAATGCATAAATACCACCAGCTTTAGGCATTCCTCAGACTGCATGTGCCTTGCTTTATCTGATATAACCCCAAATCTGCAGCCTGGGACACCTGAATTACGACGGTACACATGTCAGTGTTGAGGATAGAAGAAACATGTTTCTTGGTTGGTTTTTCTCAAGGACTGAATCTCGAAGGAAGTGCAGGAGATGTCACGCTTTAACTCTGCAACTTTTTGACCAAACAGATTATTGAATGCCAACAAGATCAACTGCCTTCGGGTAGATGCCTTCCAAGATCTGCACAACTTGAACCTTCTCTCCTTATATGACAACAAGCTTCAGACCATCGCGAAGGGGACCTTCTCACCTCTGCGGGCCATTCAGACCATGTATGTACATGCACTTTGGATCACATTTGATGACCGTTGTTTTCACTCTGAACTTGTGAGTTGAGTTCCTTGCAAGTCCTGTATAAAAAAGCTGTTCTGTCTGTGTTCCCGAAAGGCATTTGGCCCAGAACCCCTTTATCTGTGACTGCCATCTCAAGTGGCTGGCGGATTATCTCCACACCAACCCCATCGAGACCAGTGGTGCCCGCTGCACCAGCCCCCGGCGTCTGGCAAACAAAAGAATTGGACAGATCAAAAGCAAGAAGTTCCGTTGTTCAGGTAATTTTGTACCTCATGTGACATTTCCCCTGTGTTACCAAAAAACAGCGGGTACGGGACACCCAGAGACGGTTGGCCTTTGCCTGAACTACCCAACGTTATGCAACCATATTTCTTTGTCTTCTATACCTAAAGAAAAAATAAAGAGAACCGTAAACACAATTCATATAGGCCTCCTCTGGGTAACATTTTTTTACACTATATGAAGCAGAAGAAATAGGCCACTGGCCAAGAAAAAAATGATGCATGATTACTTCATACTGTATTCCCAGGGTGCCAACCTAACAGGGGCCTTTTAGTTAACTCACAATGCCTTTTAAGCCTGTTAAGTCTCATGTTTGTGGTATTATTCTCCATTGAGAAACTTAAGGTAATTAATCATGTTTTCATTGCTTCAGGAAATGAACTGAGACTTGGTTACATGATTTGCTCAGGCTGAGAAGTAGGGTGAAAAAATCTCCTGATCCCTTACTGAATACTGTTTCTCATTTTTGCATTCTCTTATTTTGAGTAGGACTGTGAGGCTACATTTTTTCCCCAAAAGGCCATCTTTTAACATGTTGGGAATACTGCATTTATTTGTAGAAAGCTAACCATAGATGCATTGTATTAGTTTTAAATAGAAAGCTTACTTCATTGAAACTTACAATTTGCTTTGGTCTAATCTTTTCTGTTTTCTGATGATAAAATGCATTCTGTAGGGTTTGAGTAGTACGCTGCCTAACTATCCCAGGCCGATCTCTCATTCGGCAATTAATTCATACTAAAAAGCTAATATCAAGACAGAGCTGGTTATCGACCCTGGTTCTAGATGTGTTTACTACTCACTGTACATTATTGTACTTCAGCCCCTGCTGAAAATATACATTTTCACTTAATTATCTGTGGTAACTTTAGTCCATTCTTAATCTAATATAACTCATATCTCTGCTTGCTGACATTCAGGTGCATATTCTATTTTTTTCTCTTTTTTTATTTAGCTAAAGAACAGTATTTCATTCCAGGTAGGTTTGCTCGGTAGTAGGACTAACTACAGATACCCTTTCCTCACCTTATAAAATAGAGCTTCTAAAACTTTGATATGCATGCTTCCAAAAGTACAGTGGGTAATGTGTAGATAGATGAGCTCTGCATAGATCACTTAGAGCTGTTTCCTGAACACCTGACCTTTGCATGCAGCTTCTGATGGTAAATATATGTATTATTAAACTCCCACCTTTTATTTCCCCTCTCTCTCTTACTTTGGCATATTGTCTAAAATTTCTCACAGTAGAGCTAAAATGTTTGAACCTATGGCTTTCTACTTAGATCATTTTCTCTCCTTACATTGTATATCTGATCTTTTGACCTGTTTTTAAAATGGAGCTTACGAGCTGGTTTTAAAGACAGAGAACTTTCTGCTGTCAAAGAGCTAGTTCTTCATGAAATCAGCTACAAACACACAGTTGTGATTTTCAGTCATGGGATTTATTTTTTTTATTGTTTTTACATTTATGTGAAAAGAGTGTCCCTTAATTTTCTCTTGACTTTGCTTACTGTTGCTTTACTTTTTACACAAAAGCAGCAGCTTCCTGCTGATTTACATGCAGTTGTACTTTCTCTGAGACTCAACATACCTGCCCTCCAGGAGCCAGAGTACAGCTCCGTAAACACAACATTGACATCCGCCCGCAAAGCGTCAGAAGTTCATGGGCACTAGGTGCCTTGAATAATTTAGGCCAGTGAATGAAATGTTCTTAGAGAAGTAGTTGAAATGTTTCAGCACTACACTCTTAACACTATCAAGGCTGAAGATTCTAGAACTAGCTCTTTGAAACATGTTTCTTTATCTATTTTTTTCTTGCTTGCCAATTGTGTAAAATGCCTCTTGACTTGTTTGTTTTAAACCATTATATTAAAAATATATATGTTGAATATTGATTGATTGGCCACATTTACCATGTCCTGGTATATTCTAGGCTATAATGTATTTAAAGATACTTTCTGCAGTGTTAGTGTATAAAATCATACCTACTTTTTAACGAACTCTGGGTTTGGTCTCCTTTTTAAGGAGACAGGTGTTGCTTGCCATTCTTGAGTTATGATTTGAATAATGTTATGCATTTAACAGATTTTGTTTTATTACCTATTTTGAGCTTGAGTGATCAATATTTTTTTACTTATTACACTGGCAGCGTAAGAATTAGCATGTTAAAAAAGTAACATATTGAACAGAGGTTGATTGGTTAACCTTATTTTTACCCAATTATTAGGTAGAAAGTTATCTGATAGCTATTACATACCCAGCAAACAATCTGTTCTAAACACCAAACCACCTATAGGATAAAACAGCGTTACTTAAATCCCCAAGTTATAGCAGTTAATAAAATTGTTAGCGAATTATTCAATCTATTACATTTAAATATACTTCATTATTTCATATTGCATTAAATATATCATTTTAAATATTTGTTTATTACATAATACATTATTTTAAATATAATTTATTAATAATTTAGAAATTAATATTTCCAATTCATCAAATAAAGAACAAAAGTTAGGTTGTTGTCATAAATTCAACTGCATTTTTTGCCCACTTATTGACAACAGCCAAAATAGGTTTTAGAAAATACCTTTTACATCAGATATCATGGCTTAATTGTCAGTTTATGGTCATTCAGTTTACGTTATTTAAGACAATAATTATGGGAGTCAGGACTCAGAAGAATCTTTGGCCCTACTCTCCCTTTTCTTCCGGATTTTAATGAAATTTGAGCATATCTGAAGAGTCACCATATAATAAGAATCATTGTCATTGTATAGAAGGTGAATTACTCTAAATGTAAGATACCTAGTGTACCTGTTACTTAGACTTAGTTCCCAGTATTATTTCAATTTTAACACAAAAGCTTAAACCATGATACAAAAGATTTTCAATAAATGTCATGGCATTAATTTACAAATGTAATGAAACTGTTATGTTAGCTTTGCAAGCTTTTCATCTGATTCCATTTTAACTGAATGGCATTATTTATAAATTGAAAAGGTGATTAAAAAGCATGTGAGCCACAACCTAAGGATTAATCCAAACGTGCTAATGATAATCCTTGAATATCTACATGATTAATTTTTCACTTAATTTTACATGTTTATTTGCCTACCACCATTCCATCTGCCATCCTAGATATCACAGTGATAACTCAAAAGAAAATCTATCTTGCAGAGAGTTCATCTTTTAAAGGAATTGACCAGAACTTAATTTGTGCTATGCCCCTTGGATGCCATTGCTTTTCCTATAAGAACACTATGCTTCAAAAAATTATTATAAAAATTTACAAAGTATGGCAATTCCTAGCCTTCCATACCATTGCCCAATAATTGCCACAGCAGGGAAAGAAGAAAGAGACCTTTAGTTTTATATATATACATGCCTATTAATCTTAATTGGGATTGCTGTCTTTCTTTCCTTCTTGGTGATCTTTACTTTTACAGGCGTTCACCATTTGGGCTGTAAGTAAAGTGTCTGATCTGAAACATAATGTCCCCCCTTTTCAATCCTGGTTGTACCTACCTTCTTCTAGTCTCGGTCTTTTGCGCCTTTTTCCCCCCAAGAAGAAACCACAGATCTTTTGAGCTTCTCTGTTGTCCTTGTAGCTCACGTCCAACTTCTTCCTGGATGTTGTTCCCGAAAGCTGTTGTTTCCATTCTGCAGTTCTGAGGAACAGCGGAGGCACCTTTCAGTATAGCCCCTTCTTTGTGTTTCCAGGAAATCTTCGGTAGTAATACTCTTACTATGGTCATAAACATTCTGCGGGAAGAATGCATGTCATGTAAACAGTATTACATTTCCAGAACGTCTGTAGCTTTTCTCCTGCTTCCCTTCATCCTTCCTCTCCGTCTTCCCCTTGGCCTAGTGGATGGTGTAGTGATTATGTAGCGAGATTTTCTGTTGTGCTTGATCTAACCATGTGGTTGCCAGGTATGAGTAAAACATGGTTCCGTCAAGCACCATGGAACGTCACGCAGCTTTCTACAGCATGGCAAGCTGCTGAGGCTTAAATCAGGATGTACTGGTCTCTCTTTATAAAATCAAAATAAAAAAAGAGGGCTTTTTAGGCATTTCTGGAGATGATGTGAGAGGGGGAGAATAATAAAAGACCATGGAAAATTTAAAAACCTGAGTACATCTATTTGCCTTGAAAGCCCTAATTTTAAATGATATATAGGGATATGTTTATGACTGGATACATTTTAAATTCTTGACTCTGAGAAAAAAAATAATCTTTTTAACAATTAATAGCCATTGTGTGATTCGCTGTCAAATAGGCTTAGAATGGCTCATAACTGGATCAGCAGAAAGTACAGCTGTGAAAAGCTCATCTCTATTAATGTTTTCCTGTCCTGTGAATCTAGTTACTCTTTTTTTCCAGCAAATTCCAAGCCCTTGTTTTAACCCTCTCCTGACATCCATTGACCAAACTCCCCTAAGTTGTCTCCCTGCTGCATAATCTATAGTTATCTTCCTTTTTTCTTCCTACAAATTAACAGACATTCTAACCTTTAGACTCAGTATCTTTCTGTTTTATTTTTCTTGGCTTGAATCCTCAATAGGTACAGAAGATTATCGATCAAAATTAAGCGGGGACTGCTTTGCAGATCTGGCTTGCCCTGAAAAGTGCCGCTGTGAAGGAACCACAGTCGATTGCTCCAATCAGAAACTCACCAAAATCCCAGACCACATTCCCCAGTACACTGCAGAGCTGTAAGTTCCTCGTCCTACAAAACCAAATAAAGTAGTTTGAGAATCACCATTTTGAATATCTGTTAATTAGGAATTCAAAAAGAGTCTTTTTGTATCTGCTCTACGACCTCACTGACTTGCAGCTGGAAGGATTTGGTGATTATCACGTATTAAAGCACAAAGCCTAGTGTACCAGGAAGAGCTGAGAGACAGGGTTTGATCAGATGTGTATTTATAACCCCCGAGGAAGGGCCTAGCACGTGCTGGGATCATTTATAGGTGTCATGTCCCTGTGCAGTTTGCCTTTACTGACTTTATAGAAGGGAGACATTTAATGTTAGTGTTCTAAAACCCAAGAAAAACCTGGTGAAATCTCATCATTTTCTGAACGTTTTAGCCACGATTATGTCTAGTACCATCTGGTATTTGTCATTATCCACTTTGCATAGTTGGCTGTCTTTCTGTGCATGTACAGTCCTGACTAGATTTTAGCTCCTTGATGACAGGGATCATGCTTTATAGTTCATCTCCCACTGCATCTAAACTCATGCCTGTTACTTAATGAATTTTAAGTAACTTGAGTAATTAAAAATAATGTAATGCTTTCAAAGAGATAACAGAAACTAACTACCTGTGATTACAGTGATTTTTTTTTTTATTCCTGTTAGTTCATAAAGCTATTTCGTAGTGCCAGGACTTTTAGAAATGCCTGGCGAGCATGCAATTAAAGCCCCAAACTCTATTTTTTTGTACTCAAGTAGGGAGCTATGCTTCTTTCCAACAATACTAAAATGACAATTTAAATCATACCTTCAAGCATGATAAATATGTGAAGTATGCTTATTTGTCTAATCAAGAATATTAGAAACTAGCATCTAATTTACTTTTCAGCAGAGGCGATGTTTGTGTTTTAAGAAATTAAGGATTTTTTTAAATTAGACATTTAAAAATTGGCACTTGGAAGAAAATATTTCCAAACCATATATCTGATGAAGTACTTATACCCAGAATGAATGAATAAAGAATTTTTACAATTCAACAATAAAGTAAAAAATAAAAATGTATATTATCCAATTAAAAAGTGGTCACTGTATTTGTATGAACATTTCCGCAGATATACAAATGGCCAATAAGCATATGAAAAATTCTCAGTATCATTAGGCATTAGGGAAACAGAAATCAAAGGCAGAATGTGTTAAGAGTATGCACCCACTAGAATGGCCACTAAACAAATAAACAAAAAAACAATGCTGCTGGGACTGTAAAATAATGTAGCCCCTTTGGAAAAGAATGGCTATTTCTCAAAGAGTTAAATGTCTATTTACCATGTGACCCAGCAATTCCACACATATGTGTACCTCCAAAGGAATTGAAAGTACATATCCACAGAAAAACTTGTACACTGGTATCCTAGCAGCATCATCTATGATAATCAAAAACTAGAAGCAACCCAGATCTTCATCAATGGAGTATTTGGCCAGTAAAAGAAGGAAGTACTGATGTGTGCTAAACTGGCATGAACCTTGGAAACATTATGCAAAGTGAAAAAAGCCAGCCACAGAAGACTGCACTTAGTACAATTCCATTTATAAGAAATTTCCAGAACAGGAAAATTTACAGCAACGGAAAGTAAAGTAGTGGTGGCCAAGAACTGAGGCAGTGGGGGAATCAAAGTGAGAGTGACTGCTAATTGGTATGGGATATCTTTTGGGGGTGACAGATATATCCTAGAATTCGGTAGCAAAAATGGTTGCACAATTTTATGAATGTGCTAAAACCCACTGAATCATATACTTTAAAGAAATGAATTTCAGGACATATAGATTGTATATCAGTAAAGCCATTAGTAAAAACAATTCTGGAGCAAGTGATTAGAAAAGGTCATCTCAAATGCTGTCTTGGGGGAGGGGTAATAGCAAGAAATGAAGTTTGTGATTACCAAATGGGAGCTCATTTTGATTTTATTTATTGGTTTTTCTTGACTATGTGCTTCTGATATATTTTATTTTGATCATTAAAATTTGAGTGAAATGGGAAAACGTTCAGCACAGTTTTCCCTTCATATTTGCGGGTTCTCCATCTGCAAATTTAAACAAACTTGGATAGAAAAAAAATTCTTTTAAGTCATCTTGTTGCTGACATGTGGTACGTAGTTAGGCCTACAATGGTGGACCTGTACTGAACATGGAACATGAGCAGACACTTTTCTAGGCATTATTTTCTGAAAAATAGAACATAGCATCTATTTATGTAGCATTTACATTGCATTAGGTACTCTAAGTAATTCAGAGATGATTTAAAGCATACAGGAAGATGTGTGCAGGTCATATGCAAACTCTGCATCATTTCATAGAATGCACTTGAGCATCCGTGGATTTGGGTATCCGAGGAGGGTCCTGGAAATAATCCTCTATGGATATTGAGGGACAACTGTATTTTCCTTGGATCTTCTGTGAGGTGTGCCCTATAGTTTGCATTAGGATAATCATCAAATGATGTTATAATTCTGTATGAGAAATAAAATTGTATCATTTCCTGAGTCAGAAAAGAAATGTTTCTGTTTCTTTTTCCTAGGCGTCTCAATAATAATGAATTCACAGTGTTGGAAGCTACGGGAATCTTCAAGAAACTTCCTCAATTGCGTAAAATGTAAGCCGTGCATTAGCCATCTTTGTAAATTTCTGTGGTGTTTTGTTGTGTTTTTTTTTTCCATCCCTTTGCAGTTTTATTTAGATGTATTTGAAAACTGGAAAACATAAAAGGTCCCAAGAAATTTCCATACAGTGACTACCTGTGGCATGATTTAGGGTCATCTCTGAGAGGAACATGAGTAACTGGGTCTTTTCTGTGTGTTCTCGTGATGCCAACCTCATTTCCATAGCCGAGCCCTGGCGTCTCACTGTGCCTCAGACAGCTGCCCCGTTATGTGGCTGCAGCAGGAGCCCAGCATCTAAGCACTTTAGAGATGGGTTCAGTCATGCCTTGTAACTTCCTTTACTATCCCACAAACCAAGCTGTTATTTCTCTTTCAGCACATTCATGTCAACTATTTGACTTTTTGCTTCATTAAACTTTCATTAGGAGATAGTCAAAATTAATGATTGCTAAACTGGCTTGATAGCTCAACTGTGTTGCTACACATTCACAACTCATATTTCAAAATAATTTTGTAAGCTCAGCAGTTTCAGCAACACTCGAGGCAGTACTTCACCTCACGGAGGAAGGAGGGAGCGGGGAGGGACAGACAGGACAAAGGCCAAGAGTGTAAGGCCAAAGGAGCACCCTCTGTGTATGAGGAAACGTCCAGAGGAGGAAAGGGGCATTTTTCTGTAATATCTGTGCTTTTCTATGTGTAGCTGGCCCACAGTCATAGACTGTAAGAGGCAGAGAAAACTTAAACTATTCTGTTCACTTGATCACTTGACCTCCATATTACATACTGCCTCCCAAAGAGTTTCTACTTGCTTAATTGTCCTGCCTTTTCTCTGATATAAACTGCTCTTTCTTCTTAGCTATAAGATGCCTTTCAACTGAATACATATTTATTGAGCAGCTATTATGTGCAATGCTCTGAGAGGAATAAAATGACGCTCCTAGTCTTGGAATGAGCAGTGAGAAACAAAGTACAGACAATTAAGTTGGTGGTTTTGGCACATTGCTACATAAATCGCACTGGTAACAAACTCGTAATCAGATATATTTCTGGTGCTATCTAAATGCTCACACACTTTAGTTCATTCTTCTCTCTCTCCAGTTGCCTTCTTTTAGTCATTAATTCATTCAATACTGGGGCATTTCTTTCAAAACTTCCTTATTAAGTTTTGTGGCAAACAAAGATTGACGCAATTCAATACCTGCCCTCAAGAACTTTATACTCCTGGGGACCCATACAGATTAGTTTGACAATGACCAGCCTGGTACTTTTCACCGTGAACATTACCCATAGTATTATCATTACTTTGACTTGATGGAATCAGGAAGTAGTGTCTCTTCTAAGCCCTGGGAACGCTGGGCAGAGAGGAGCTTGGCAACTGTGAGAGGGTGTCCCATGGAGGAAGTGGATCAAACATGGCTCAGTGTCCTCACTGTTAGGAAGAAATCATTTAAAATCTGTGTTTCCACAATTTTTATTTAGAAACTTTAGCAACAATAAGATCACAGACATTGAAGAGGGAGCATTCGAAGGAGCCTCTGGAGTGAATGAAATACTGCTGACCAGTAATCGCTTGGAAAATGTGCAGCATAAGATGTTCAAGGGGTTGGAAAGTCTCAAAACTTTGTAAGTATTTTTATCTGCATTGTGATTCTTCTACTACAGGATTGCACTTCACGGGCAGTTGTAATCCTAGAGAGGGGTTGGAGATTGTAATCTTCCTCGTCCCCCCAGCCAGCCACCAGCCATCTCTCTCTCTCTCATTCCTTCTCCTTCTCTCTCTCTCTCTCTCTCTCTCTCTCTCACACACACACACACACACACACACACACACAGACTTCTGGATGCAGGCAGTCTCTTATTCTAACACCACTGACTTCAGCATGTTGCTTGCAAAAGAGCAAAAGGGTCCCTCCTTGCTGCAATTCAACAACAGCAGCAAAACAACAGATTACGCTGATCCACTGCTTATAGAGATTTGCCTCCTCTGATCTGTCTCAGAATGATCATTCCTTTTCCTTTTCCTCAAACACCTCCATCGAAAACTCTGTCCTGGCCCAATGTAACTAGCTTCAGAGTCCACTCCAAGCCCTATGGCAGGGTAGCAGCTTATCTGGAGAACTTTGTCTGTGCCTTCAAGGTCTTAGTGTAAAAGAGACTGATTAGTGCTGGAACCTTTACTACGAATTTCAAAGCCAGTATGCTAAGAGGATGTCTGCCTGCTTGCTTAGGGGTTGTGAGGTTGGGAAAAAATAAATTCTATGTGTTTCCAGAAAGTCATTGGCCAAAGAGGATGGGAATAGAGTCAGTAGTAAGGACAACACTCTGAGTTATTTGAATTTCCTACAGAGCACATGTGTACTTTTTATTATCTCCAAAGTATATAATTATGTTTGACAAAAGTGGTAGCCTGAAACTTGGAAGAGACACAAAGTAAACTCTGGAGCCTTTGGAAGACACAAAGGAAAACTGCCACCAAGCAGCAGCCCTCGGCGATTGCAATGGAGAGAGCCCTGGCCCCACTATATCCCATAACCCTCATCCTCTCCCTTGGCCCTCAGCCTCAGCCAGGGGATGGAGAGCTGGGGGAGTCCCTGGCCTGCCCTTTATCAGATGCGAAGGGAACGAGCATTTCTCCAGGCAGGGTGGGGGTGTTACTAGCATCCCAAATTCAAATCCCACTGAAAACCTCTGCCCAGGGAAGTACACTTGTGTTCCCTGAGGAGTAGCCTGGAACCTGTCCAGGAGGACCCCTCTCATGTGCAATTTGGAGCCCCTTCAAAATGTTATGCAAATATTCCTTCAGACTTTTGTAGAGGAGATAATGAGTGTGTAGAAGGAAGGCAGGGAAGTTATACCACAGGTGACTGGCTGCATCTACTCCCACCCTCCTTCCCCACCCCCAAGCTGTCTCGGGTAACTCAGCAAAAATAAATCTTGCAAAAAGCAGAATCCTTCCTGCTTAGACAATAGTGGAGGGACTACTTGTTACTGGAAGTTTCTCCTTGACTGGGCAGTAGGAGGGGCATCGAGTGGGGAACCTGCAACTTCCACTTCCTTCGTCTGCCTTGGGCTGCCATAATGAGAAACTGCAGACAGGATGACTTAGCAGGAATGTGTTTCCTCACAGTTCTGGAGCCTATCAGTCCAAGATCAAGGTGCTGAGAGGGTTGGTCTCTGGTGAGGGCTCTTTTCTTGGGCTTTAGCTTACCATCTTTTCACGGTATTTTTACTGAACCTTCATGCATGGGGAGGGAGAACTCTGGTGTCCCCTTCTCTTCTTATAAGGACACCATTCCTGTCACGTTAGGGCCCCACCCATAAGCCTTCACTGCACCTTAATTACTTCCCTAAATGCCCAGTCTCCAATGAAGTCACATCAGGTGTTAGGGCTTCGACATGTGAAATTTTGAGGGACGCAGTTCGGTTTTTAACACCATTCCACAGGGTTTAACCAAGAATTTCTTCTGACTAGTTTCATTCACGGGACTCTGCCTGAGATGGGTTCTCTAAATTCATTTTTCTCCTTTATCATTTTTCTAGCAGTGTTTTTGTGCCTCTTATGTTTTGGCACCTGAGGCAGACACCCAGCTGGCTCTCTGCTTAATCCCACTGTTATCAGAACAAGCGTAAGAGAGCATTTAGAGCCAAGCTCGGGTAGTCAGAGGCCTGAAGGAGTTTCATCCAGACATATGTAGTCCTCCATGTGGGAACGCCCAGCTTGGAGCTCTAAGGATCTTGACAGGACACCCCAGGTGTCCCTAAGCTTCATCCCAGATCACAGGTGCAATGTCCATATGTATGCTTACAGACTTTTGTGGTGACAGAAAGCAGAGCTTTCTCTAACTTCTCCAGGGATTCGTGACTCCAACAAAATTAAGGCCAAGTGCTCTGGGTTATTTATGGCAAAGGCTAGTGCTGATAGGAATCCCTTTTTGTTGCACATTTGTCCCGCAGCATAAAATGATGTCTCAGTCAGGCGGCATCATCCTTTCTTCTTATCTGTGACCAAGCAGGATGCAGAGGTTGATATTTCTTATTTATTAGAGGGCAGTCTAGAGGTTTAAAGGAACACTTTGTTGTTGATTTATTGTGCCTCTCTTTTACATCCTGCAATCTTCGACTAGGGTAGTCAACTCATGTTTAGAAAAATTAAGGGAAAAGAATTAAATTTTTAGCAATTCTGAGTAAGATTTATGGCAGCTATTTATTTTGACTCGGATTTTTAGAGCCTTTTGTTATTTTTCTAAGCCCTGCAAATAAAGAGTTTAGATAACATCAAGAACTGAACCAAAACTATAGCAGTGTTGCCAAAATGACCACTGTTAATTGTATGAATGGCAATGATGACAAAAAAGAAAGAAAAAAAAAGATGTTCAGAATTTTTTAAGGAGAAGCCCCATTTCAACCTCCCTGTGATCAGCTGAGATCTTTAACTATGGCTTGCTTTTTAAGTTCTGAACTTAAAACAGTGAAACAATTTTCAAAAATAAAATAATTGTGCAGGCACAGTGGGAGGTCAAGTTTGACTCCCACAGCCAATGTTGACATTGACTTGGTATGTAAGTCCCTGAGATGCCCTTCGCTGTTCATCTGCTCTGGTTATTGATTCTTTTCTGCCTCCCTTCTGTTCACCCTCAAATGTAACACTGCAGTGAATGCACAAATCACAGGACTTCAAGGACTTAGAGAGCTGTAGGTGAATTAGGACATTATGTAATCATGCAAACAAAATGATAACATCAAAGGGAAGCGTTCTACCCTCCTCAGATGAGGTTGGAAATCCTTTTTGTAACTGAGAGCAATCACTGACAACCTGAAGCATTTTACTTTTGCAGAAGGTTCTCAGTACATAGCCACAGTGATTCCTCATGTCTAAAAACATTCAGAAAACAGTAATGAATGCTACAAATTTGCAGAGAGGAATTATTTTGGTCCACAGATAAGCACAATTGATTGCCTGATGCTTTATCTCCATAACAATGTTCTCTTTTTTCCCCTCAGGATGTTGAGAAGTAATCGAATAAGCTGTGTAGGGAATGACAGCTTCATAGGACTGAGCTCCGTGCGTCTGCTTTCTTTATATGATAATCAAATTACTACAGTGGCACCAGGGGCCTTTGACACTCTCCATTCTTTATCTACTCTGTGAGTATGAAAATCAGTCTTCATTTGTGTATTACTTGAGCCACTGCATTACATTTATTGCTTCCATCGATAGAATTTTAATGCATTATTAGGCATTTCATAAAAGTGTGATCAATGGTTTAGGTATTTTTTAAGAGACAAATTTGTTCCTGTTAAATTATTTTAACTTTCCTAAAAATGATTACCTACTCTCTCATATTAAAGTTAAACAAAGATCATAGTATTTTTCAGTCAGTTCTGTTTTATAATGATGTCCTGTGGCTTAGTAATTTATATATTTGAATCATAGAACTCGAATGTGCTGCCAATAAAAGAAATGTTCTAGATGGTCCCCAGTGTTCTTGCAGTGGAGTCTCTTCAGTGTGAGTAGCACAGAAACAGAGTCGATAGGGTTGTTGCCACCCAGAGATGCTCAGGAGGGTCATCACAGTGAGGGGCTGCATCAGGATGACCAGAACAACATTTGCTCCCTGGGAGAGGGGGTGGTATTTGCTAAGATATTGGGAAAATATTGAAGAAATAGGTTGAGCCTGACCAGAACCATATTTTATGTAGACAGTGTGAGAATAAAGAATATTTGGTAAGTTAAGACACAGAACTCAGAAAGTGTAAAAAAAAAAAAAAACCCTCTTCAAACAATGTATTTCAGTGTATCAGTACCTAAGAAGCAGTGTTTTAAATGATAAATTTTATAACTAATTTGATATCCTAGTAATCATGGCATACCGATCTAACTCAAAAGGTAGTTAGGAATTTTTTTAAAAAAGAAAACATGTTCAACATAGCTCAAGTCACTGAAGAAATAATTTGAGGAAAGCATCCATCCACCAGCAAAGCATTTAATCCTCTTTCCACATAAAATGTGACATATTACATGGGATGACTAATTTGTGCATATTAAATATGGCATGTTTGCAAATAACAGAATTGTCAATAGGTTTGTGCTGAAGCGGTGAGGTACCGAAAGTCTGGAGATTTGTAGAAGTAAATTCATCTTATAACTGGCATTTAATCAACTCAGCTGTCAGTTCAGATGGGAAACCTATTCTCTAGAGCAAATAAGAGATGGAAATCTTGAAATGACAAATTAACAAAATAGCTGTTGTCAGGTTAAACTCAATAATATAAGGTAATCAGCCTTCATCTATATATTAAGTTATTGCATTATCAGGATAGGAAGGTCTGACAGTGACTCAGATCCCAGACAAGTTTAAATTATCTCTAAATGAGATGTCTTTCAGGACCCCCTGCATATAAGCCCTAAATTGCTGCCTTCACTTTTTATTTTTTGCATGAAATTATTTGAAGAATTCTTGTAGGAAAGTGTCGTTATTTTGTACATTTCACACACAAATATTTTAGCAAAAAGAAACATATCTCATATGTTGTGACCGAGTATGAATTGGGGACTGGAGAGGAATACGAAAAGTGAGAAGCCGCCATTCCAACAGAAATAGTATGGCACAGTGGTAGCGTGGGGTTCTGAGAAATAAGAAAGCGAAACCCTGAACTCAACTTGCATTGTTTGCGTGTGGCACTTAGAAACCTCTTGGCCAATCCTTTTAACTGCAACTGCCACCTGGCCTGGTTGGGAGAATGGCTCAGGAAGAAAAGAATTGTCACGGGCAATCCTCGGTGTCAGAAGCCATACTTCCTCAAAGAGATCCCCATCCAGGATGTGGCCATCCAAGACTTCACCTGTGATGATGGTAAGAAAGCCTCTGGATGGGCCTGGAAATTATTACGCTAAGTGAAACAAGCCAGTCAGAAAGACGGATACCATATGGTCTCACTTATATGTGGAATCTAATCAACAAAATAATTTAACAAACAAAATAGAAGCAGAAGCATAGATACAGAGAATAGACTGATAGCTGTCAGAGGGGAGAGAGGTTGGGGCCAGGGTGAAAAAAGGTGCAGGTATTAAGCAAACTATATATATATATATATATATATATATATATATATATATATATATATATATATATATAGAGAGAGAGAGAGAGAGAGAGAGAGAGACACTATACACTATAGACACAGGTAACAGTGTGGTGATATACAGATGGAAAGGGGGTGGGGTGGGGGGAGGAGGGAGTGGGCAGATGGGGGGATAAATGGGGTGAAAGGGACTTGACTTTGAGTGGTAAGTGCATGCAGCATGCAGATGATGTGTTATGGAGTCATACACTTGAAACCTGTATGGTTTTATTAACCAATGTCACCCCCCAATTAATTCAGTAAAAATAAAAGGAACACCTAGCCAAATCTTGGGTCACCAGGCATCATCATGGTGAGTGTTCTGGTGCTATATTAAATGTATGGTATCATTCCATAAATCCTTAAAGCTCTATATACCAGTGATCATATGGCTCAAGATTGGTGCTTGTTGTGTTCATGTCAAAGCATGGAATCACTTCTCACATTGTCAAAGCCGCAAATCTGGGTTTTCCTGTGTATCTTTTGGCAATTTAGGAAATGATGACAACAGCTGCTCCCCCCTCTCCCGCTGCCCCACGGAATGCACCTGCTTGGACACAGTGGTCCGATGTAGCAACAAGGGCTTGAAGGTCTTGCCCAAAGGAATTCCAAGAGATGTCACTGAACTGTAAGTAAGCGTGTCTTTCTTCTTTCTGAATAATTAATATGTCACAGTGAAGGGAAATGGTCACCAAACAAAAGGTTTTAGAGTCCTGTTTGCAAATTACATTCTATGGGCCCTCAATTAGCATCACCTAAAACCTTAAACAAATAATAGGAAAGCTGGTCCAGATACCCTTGGGAGATGTTGCTTGGACGGGTTTCTCTGTTCTTCCCTAAAGGATTTCACAGTGCCTTTATCATGCTAGGGTGCACTGCGAAGCGTCAAGAGAGGATGGTGAAAAATAAGGATGCTCCCGTACCTACATGTTCCTATAGCCCTTTTCTCATTGAGTGTCTTGTAAGATGTTCCATCAATGTGCCTTCCGGGATGCCATATATTTAGTTTATCTTTAGTGTCTGAGATATTCCATATGGTTAATTATTCTTTACCACCATGTCCCTTAGGAGAATATCTCACCATATGGGATACATTAATGTCTGGGAGGTGGAAAAAGCTGGCATAATTTTTACCTTTAAAAAGAAAAACTGCCCTTTGGATTTGAATCGGAGCCCTTCAGTTTGTAAAGGGTTTGGGGCCAATGATTTCTGACATTTTCATTACTGACATGACCATAAATTACGTGGTTGGCACACACATGTCTAGGTGCTGAGCACCACCCGCACCTCCTTAGCTGCTTTGTGCTCTGTTGGGGAATGGAATAAATCGGAGAATAAGCTGCTTAGATAGTAATGCATGCATACCCTATTCCATTCCTTTGTGTGTATACGAATGGGCAATGTCCAAATGCTTGACTTGCAACTGAGTCATTTTTGCCTCATTGATTTTTGTCTGTAAGGAACCATATGTCAAAAATGATTTAAGTGCAACTCTAACTCATGCAAATGTGTACCTGTAATTAATGCAGCTGTGTACAAGTACTCCAAATGAGCAGCTTTGATAAACTTTTGGCAACATGGTACATAGTTAATGAGGTTTAAGAAGACACCACTTCAGTTTTCAAAAAACTTATTACCAAATCATGGGCAGTTCTGTGAATCCTAATTTGGTCCTGAGTTGAACACTCAGACAGAAACCATGTGATCTTAGCATATGTACCCAAAAAGTCCCTCTTAGATTTGAATAGTTATAAAACGATCGGTTTCTCTCTCTTCCTGCCAGTCACAGTGGTTAATTAGCTGTAAGCACTGCTTTGTGTGTGCATGTGTGTAATTAAATACTTAATTCTTACTTTAATGTGTATTTATTTCAGATGATTACCCTCCACCCAGAGTTGGGAAGCTAGATGCCCATAGAATACTCTGTATGCAAAGCACTGATTCTGGGAGCGCCCAGCCGAGAACCGGGCTCTCAGGGTAGCGCTCCAACTGCCTTTGCTTCGGACGCTTTTCTTGTATTAACCGGCCCCTCCCTTAGTCGTTTTACCAGGCTCTCAGCAAATAATTTAGAAATATATATATTTTTTAATTTTAACCTTCTTTAATTTCCTTACAAAACTACATTTGAGAGCCTGCTCAATTCATGGCCTGTCTATGCCATCAATGTGTTTCTTCCGTCATACGGTCAAGTCCTTGGTCAAGTCCTCGGTCTTTTCTCTACGAAGTTTTACAATGTAATCTTTGCTAAAGAAAACAGGTGTGCTGAGGGAATTAGTTCGTCTCTTCCAAATTCTAGTTTTACCTCCCAGAGAGCTTATTCTTAGAACTGTACCCAGTCAGCTGGATTCCTCTGTACAGTAATTTGTATGCATGCATTAGAAAAATTCCACGGACTAATTATATTAAATCATTAAAGTATTTAGCAAAATATCATAAGTAGAAATTTTAAAACAAAAGGTATCTATTGGTTTTAATCATTTTTCCGTGATTTCCCTCTTAGATTCCTTCATGTGTAAAAACATCCATAGCACACTTTCTGAATCTTTTTAGCTTTCTCTCAAGATGTTTTCTGGAACGAAGAGAGAGTGTTGAATTGTGTGGGGTTAGGCTGCCGTCTAGTGGCTGCAAGAAAAATTTAGCTCCAGGAAAGAAAAGAGGGAGGAGTTGAAATACAGTCAGAAAAATTGAGTAGGCATTAGGAATCATAACATGTGCAGGCTCTTAATCAAATATTTATTAGGTATTGTGATCATTTCTATTATATAACTGTTTCCATTTTGAAATAGTTGAAACAGATTGTTATCTTAGGTAGTTTCTCAGCTACTGCTCTATCCAGCAAAAGTACTAGTCTCAGCCCTGGGTCCTGACATTGACCACAACACAGACGCAAGAGGGGTCACAGGCCCAGCATGCCAAAATGGACTGTGGGCATATCTGCACCAGATGACTGAAGTGAATGGAAGACATTTGTACCCTTTACTGTCTGTGTTCTGGGCAAGAACAGCCTTGGGAGGAGATGGAATTTATTCTTGTGTGTGTGTGTGGGGGGTGACATTGTGGATATACCTTTCAGCGTTCCTTTACTTCCATGTCTTTCCAGTTAGCCCAAAGCCTATCTATTTTCTGATTATTCTGATTCCAATCAGAATGGGAAAATTTACTTATGTGTGGTTTTTTTATCATTACATTCACATATATATGCTATAATTGTGCACTTGATAAATGTGATTTCCTAAGAAACCTCCTAAAATTCGTATCATCAAGTAGATACACAGTGATAAAAACTATTTTTAAGGTATTATTAACTGAAATCTAACCGTGTTTGAATTCCCAAGTGTCTCCCTTTACACCACCCCTTGCTGTTTACGAAGTGAATTGATACATATTAAAGCAGCAAAGAGTAGTCTTGACCTCAACAGTAAGGTTCTGCCGCCAGCGAATGCCTGTCATGGTACTAACTCTGCATCAACACATGCAAACTGCAGTTTCATTAAAATGTGGTCATGTGAATGAACCTTCTTGCTGACGAGAAAATGGCTGGACCTGTGCCAGCCTTCCTAGATGGACCACAAAGCACTGGACCCCCCAGTCTCTCCTTGGTTTCAGAATTTAGTGTAGTAATCCACAACAGAATTCCACGGGATTGGACACAGCGCGTTTTCCCCTCTTCTTCTCTGAAATAGCAGTCTCAGCTAGGAACATGCCGTCTTCAAGTCAAAATTGCCAAGTGCTTCCTTGCCTCCGTTGAGAGTGAAATAGTGCTCAACCCCTTTAAAGTACACTACTGTTACTTTAAAAAAAAGATAATGGTGTTTCCTCCTTTGCAGGTATCTGGATGGGAACCAGTTTACACTGATTCCTAAGGAACTCTCTAACTACAAACATTTAACACTCATGTAAGTAATGTGTGCTGTGTGTCTGTCTTTGACTTCTTATTCCATTTCACAAAAACTGGGATAGTGAGGGGCAGAGATGTAGTGAACCTTCCAGATAATATAAATCATTCACACTGAGCTGCTCCCTCCTCGCTCACTGTGTGGTTCTGGTTACTGGTTGCTTCTTCATTACGTGTGGATCAGGTGAAGGCACTCCTGGGAAAAGGTCTCTTCAAATTACAAATACGATTAAGTCTGTGTTCCAAAGAATTGCAAAAATGCAGCAAATAGGATACTTCTATTCATAATGATTATGGGCTATTTTATGACAACCCAAGGAAAGAAAGATAGAAAACAGTATTTTTATTCTTGACTTTAAGCAAAAGTTGGTAGATGGTAGTAGTCTTGCTGAAGATATAAATCTAGCTTACTAGGCTTAATTCTGTTATATAATAAATTATGGATTAAGTTATGGGTTTCCAGGATTCAAATTCATTTCTGTAGCCCATATTTACTTATACCATATTAAGAAAACTTGGCAAAGATGTTGACATTCTGAATATAAATTTCAAAATTCTGAATTTTTTTGTTTGGTTTGATCCCCTAAAATAACATCTTTTTTGTTAATGTACATAAACAATATTTTTAAAGTTGTAAGTAGAAGATTATATTTAAAACATGCAAACATTTCAATCTAATTATGGGCAAAATAGTTTTAAAAATATATAATCTTATCCTATATAATGTTACACTTATAGTAGCCTTGATAGGAATTGGTAAAATTTCTCACAAAACAAAATGTTTGCAACAATAGTGAATATAAAGGAAAATAGTTAATCCTTAGGTTAAGTCTATCTGATTTTATAGTAAATATGACTGATTTAGAAGGCAAATTTCTAGTACTTCTATAATAAGGAGGTTTATTCCTAATTAGTGAATTCTAGAGACCGGGGTAGCAGAAAATGTTACATTTCTTAATGTAAATGTTAACCTAGAGAGGTGGGAGGTTAATTAAAATAATGTTGATAATTTTTAATTTTCTTTTAAAATATGGGAAAACACTTTGTAGAAAGCATACAGGCCTGTTTAGATGAAAAATTATGAAATTAAGAAAAAATGAGAATATCCTTTACAGTGTCTTATCCTGCCTTTAGTATTTATTTAATAACAGCAAGAAGTGATTATATACATTTCATTCAGTTAAATAAACCATTAAATTGCTGTAATTTCCAAAGTGTCACTTAAGCAGAATTGGGTCATTTCTGGGACAGCATGTGATTATTTAAAACCAATTTGAAGATGAAAAATTAGAATTTGCAGATCCACAAGTAGTTTTAACCAAGGAGTCATTATACAGCTGCAGGCAAGTAATTTTGCTGGTAGAGGTGTAGTTATTTACATTTAAATTTTAGGTATAGCACTTTAGCAGTTAAGGAAATGTATTGGGTTGGCCAAAAAGTCTGTATTGTTTTTTCCATAAAATAAAAGACATATTTTCACCAATAACTTTATTGATTTGAGTATGTCGGCTATCTCCCTCATGGTATAACATTGATTGTTCTTAATTACTCTCTCAATTTCATCTCTATCAACTTCAACTGGTCTACTTGACCATGGAGCATCATCCAGCGAGAAACCTCCAACATAAAACTTCACAACTTCACAAACCACTTTTGACACATTTGACCATTCACAGCACCTACTCCATATACTGCACAACTCTTTTTCTGTTTCAGGTGCATTTTTACCTTTCTTGAAATAATAAAGAATAATATGAGGTCTGTTCAGAAGGTATCCAGACATGTCATATGAAAAATAGAGACATTTATTAAAGATGATACAAGATACAAGAAACATATGTAGGACAATGACACTTCAGTCCCCTTCAAAGTAGGCACCTTGGGACCTCAAACAGTTCTCCAAGTCTCCATCAGCTGCCCTGTTGTATTTTCCTGAATCTCATCGACAGTCTGAAATCTCTTCCCTTTCAAAGGTGATTTTAGTTTTGAGAAAAGCCAGAAGTTCTAGGGTGCTAAATCTGGGCTGTATGGAACTGATTCACTTGGTTGATTTGATGGATGTTTCACCAAAAAACTCTGCACAAGATGTAATGCATGAGCAGACATGTTGTCATGATGAAGTTGCCAATCACCAATTGCCCATAACCACATCCTTCTGAATCATCCACATAGTTTCCATGGAGGAATGTTCAAGCTTAATCCTAAATCTGATGCAGATGCATTGGTCTACTCACTCAGTGATTTTGAAAGTGATGGCCACACAGTACACATGCTCACTCAATGGTCACTACCACCCCCGCAGACTAGTACAGTGAAGTCATCATTGTTCACACATGCACACTCCACTCCATTCTCCTTGGCTGCCAGGTTACATCAATGTCTTACAAACCATTCTCATTATATTAACAATGGTTGGACTTTTTCCAGACAGACCTCGTATGCTGAAAATGTTACTTATTTTCTTCCATCTTCAATATTAAAATGGCAACACAAAAATTCACCAATTCTGATAAGTATTTTTAGAATGCATGTTGATATGTCATAATACAATCTTAAAAAATTATTTTGAATGAAGTTAAAAACAACTAAGCACTACTAGAACTATCTTACAGAAAAAAAAAAAACAAATTTTTTGGCCAACCCAATATTTTTGAGCTTCTATAATGTTCTTGTTTTCATAGTTTATTGGTCCACTTTAATGACATTTTGGCACTTCAATAAAGGTATGGATAATCAGCTTTTCTGAATCTTGACTTTATTCGTATATTTTGCTTCAGAAAAATTAAGTGATTATAAATACATACATAAATGAGCATAATTTATTACTTATAATATTGCATTTATTTGTGAATCTTATTTATACATTTATGCTACTTTGGGAAAAAATTAATGAATGTATAGATTTTCACTAATAATTATATCACATTGTCATATATTCACTAATTTTTCTAAAGCAAAATGCAAAATTTATATATGTCATATATTATATTGCATTATGAATTATATTTGTATATATATTATGCCATTACATTATATATTGTATATATAATAAAAATAAGTTTACTGTATGTAAATTACAAGTCATGGTACAAAATTCGCTTATAAATAGCCATTTAGCATTTGTAAAAACTTCACATGTCTCATTTACTTATGGGTCATTAAACAGATATTTACTGAGGACCTGTTATGTGCTAGCGACTTTGCCAAGGGCAAAGTTTTTAACTGTGGCATTGTTTTTAACGATGGCATTGTGAAAGTAATTAAATGAGGGATTCTGTCAGTTATCAAGTGTGACTGTGTATTAGGGAGGATATGTTCCAATGAAGATAAAGTGTACTTGATGAAACTTTCAAGAACAGTTTTCTTTCTCACCCCTAACATGTGTCCACTGTATTGGCTAACTGGCCTCCACATGTCTTTCCCTGGGGCTGGACAACTGCCGCAGGGTCTGGAGAAGGAGGTCACTGAGCCTCACAGGAGAAGAGACAGGATATGGAGAAGTGAGCTCGCTCAAGCCTGTGCTAAAGTGAACCTGGCTCCAGGGCCCACTCTTCCCAGGCCAGAGCGAGGTGTGTGGTCCCTGCTAATTTCAGCATGCCGGGGCACGAATAACATCACCGTCTGCTTCAGGGAGTTGCCCAATATCTTCTTATGTCCAGATAAAAGTTGAGTGCTAACAATGCTGCCATGACTGTGGTACAAAAGAACTTCTGTTTTTATGAATCACTAATATTTCAGGTTTTGTGGTTACAGTAGACTCCATTTCTGTTTCTCTTTTAGAGACTTAAGTAACAACCGGATAAGCACCCTTTCTAACCAGAGCTTCAGCAACATGACCCAGCTCCTCACCTTGTGAGTGTGATGGTGTGGTACCGAGTTTCTTATTAATTCACCGGACACAATGCATTTCCTAGACATTGGACAGTCCTGGTAAACAAGACAGATAGTGCCTCTGCCCTCAAGGAATATAATGCTTGTTGGGAGAAACAGGCAAATAATTCCTCAACAAGCCAACAAATGCAGGGCATTGCAAAAAAAAAAAAAAAATGTTGGGTTCTGTAAAACACAGGAAGAATACTGTATGCTTGTGGTGGGGTTAGGAGAGATCCTTAAGCACACATCTGGAGAGAGTGACTTCCGGGTGGGCGTAGTCCAGGCATCAGCACCCAGCCGTGGGAGGAAGTCCTCGGAACTGTGGTTAGGAAAAAAATAGGTTGTATTAGTGGCACAACACCAATATTTTTTAAAAAAATATGATGTGTCATTATTCTCAACTTATAAGATGCTAAAATAAGCCTTTCATTAACCACTTTATTTTAAAAATGATATGTGGCCATTTGGGGATGCCTGGGTAAGACAAGTCGGCTTACCTGTGCTTTCAGGATCCTCAGTTACAACCGTCTGAGATGCATTCCTCCTCGAACCTTCGATGGATTGAAGTCTCTTCGGTTGCTGTAAGCATCTTATGTTCAACAAAATAACTCTTTTCTCAGGGGTTGAGTCTATATAATGATTTAACTGCTTTTTTGATTCTTGGGTGTTTCAGGTATATGCATTAAGATTTACTACAAATTTGGAAAATCATATCTCATTGTATTATTGTATAACTGGTTTGATTTGGACAATATAATTTTCTCTTCTGTAATAATTGTCTTTGCTGTAGTTGTTTATCTGATAATATAGAATACTTAGATGCAAATTTTATATAGAGTCAACTAATTTTGAAAGAAATGTAGGAAATTCAGTTTCTTTACCAACTGCATAGTATATAAATTTTAAATTATGTGAAATAAACATGATACTCAATCCTAATACCCTACCCAAGAACTTACTGTAATACAATTTGATGTTCTTTTCTGGTCTTCCTGTATACACATGTGGTTTTATATGATGAGAGAGGTATGCCTCTGGCTATATACGTTTTAAAAACCATAGATAGAACTTGTCCTGCCACATCTTCATTCTCATATGTTTTACTTCCAAATTTCTGTTACTCTGTGTAGCACTCCAAAGAATATCCTACACATTCACTCTGGTGCAGATGTGCTAGTATTGCAGCCATGATTTGCGGTCAGAAGTTACTGTCAAATATGTTGGGAGAATACCAAAAATCACTGTCATGTTGTCCTGCCCACAAGATTTTGTCACTTGACAAATTTATTTTTTCCACCAACTATTGAATAGAGTTCCTGTTTTCAAGCACCCTTGCAAATATTGAATATTATCAATCTTTTTATTTTTGTCATGTGATAAATGGAACTTTATTTTCCATTTCTGCTCCAATTTGCAATTCTGATTATTAGAACATTTGAGTATATTTTATTTATTGAACATTGGTGCTGATTAATCTATGAGCCTGATCATATCATTTCCCAGTTTTTATTGGGTACTTTTTCTTTTCCATATTAATGTGCATATCTTTATGCATCTACCATTTGGCTCCAAATTTACAGGTCTTTTCATAGAGGAATTACTCTTTGTATCTTATATATGTTGCAAATATTTCCCATTCTGTCCCTTACATATAATCTTTCATATTATGAATATATTTTGTGTAGTCAAAAATGTGTCACTCCTTTTCATTATGATTTCTGAGTTTTATAGAGTTCTTTCATTGACTACATTTTAGTTGTATTTTTACACCTAACTCTTCAATCTAGAATTTAATCTATGCTTATGATGTGAGGTAGGAATTAACTTTTTGCTTTCCGGACTAGATATCCAGTTGTACCAAGACTATTTGTTGAATAGACCATCTTGTCTGCACTAGGTTAAAATGCTTATTATAAACTGAAGTTACATACATGCATGGGGATTTTTCTGAACTCTCTGAATCCTAGGAAATTTAATTTTACTTTTCTCGCTTTTAGTTCTTTACATGGAAATGACATTTCTGCTGTGCCTGAAGGTGCTTTCAATGATCTTTCTGCATTATCACACCTGTGAGTACTTAGTTCATCTTGTGGGTTTAGGTGTAAAACTGTCCCTGACAAGTGAGTTGGGAGCCCAGGTGCTGTGCTTCACTTTTTATGGTCACGTCTTAACATGTGGTTAGTTTCACCTTTAACAAAAATGTAAAGATTTCCAATATAGATATGGTGTACTCCACTAGATAGCCTTAATTTATTATTTTTGCCCTTACTCCCCATTCGCTGAGTTCTCTTCGCTTACGAAGAAAGGTATTTGTTTTTACAAACGTGGCTTACCTAACTTCCTAGCTGATGCCTTTTCTCTTGATGTTCTCTGATTCTAGAATATTGGTTCTCCTTCGATTCAGTCTCTTCAAATCCAACTTTTCTAAGTCATACCCCAACTATCACCTCTTCCACAAAGCCTACCCTGATTTGCTGAATTGGGATTCATTTATTTAGCAAATATCATTCAACACTGAGTATGGCACAATGAGAAAATTAACTAGACACAATTGAAGACTTTGTAGCATGGTAGAGGGAAATAGCCAAATCCTCATGTTGAGTGAAATGCTCTTCCTTTGTGTCTCCATATTTCCTGGGAGTACAATTGAATGTGGGATAAATGGGGTCCCAAAACTCACCTGGGCCAAATTCCATTACTCTGTTATTTTTAGTTGTATGTTAAGACCCTGGCAAACCTGGAAGGAAGTCAGGGGAACAGTCCTAGAATCCAAAGCGTTCTTACATCAGGCTGAATTGACATCTACCGGGAGCAGTTCTCTGCTTTACTTCAAATATCAATGTCAGTTGGTTCCCGGTTCCCAGAAGAGGTTGCCTGCCCTCTTTGCTCTTGGCTTTGCCCTTCCCTCCAAAACCCACCAAACCCCAAGAAGATAAGATGTGTAGAAATTGGGAAAGGGGGAGGTGAGAGGATAGGAGGCAGTTGTCAATCATGCTGCATGTGAATTTGCCCTGTGGGTGTAGCGTTGTCAGTGTAGGCCTTCGTAGGTCTGACTGTTTGGGGCCTACCCTTGGTGTTCCTCTCACAAACTTCTTAGGTCCTGGGAGGCGAGACCTTCATTGTTTTCATATGTGAGCCCCAACACCTACCTCAAAGTCACGGTCAGGACCACTCCTCTGACAAACTGCAGGGATGTCAGTTGCCTGAGACACAATGTTAATGAAAACTGGTACCTCGGGGTGAAAGACTGTAGCCCTGCTTGGCAGATGGAGCACCTTAGGGAGGGAAGTGACCACCAGAAAAGGCTGCAGGGGAAAGGTGTGGCCTGAGCTGAGTAGGACTTTCTTTTGTGTGGTCACCCCCCACTGGGGGTGGGAGCAGTTTGAATCTTTTCTAATCAGTCACGTGTTTAATCTGTGCTTTGTCTTTTACTCCCTAGATTGCGAAGAGCTCTGCTCTAGTCATTTTTCCTTCTGTGACCCCTGGCATAGTCAGCACTTAGAAAAGGCCATTAAAGATGAGTGAAAATGACTCAAAAACATCATTTTGTTCATTTTTAATCTAGAAGAAGGGTTTGAATCTGACACATATTTGAGCATAACATATAGTCCAATTTTTGGTTACCGTTGAGCTAAAGTTACAATATAAACTATTATGGCTTGACAAGCAGGTTTTGACAGTTTTCTAACAAAAGAGTAAGATTAATATTGCTTAGACCGTGGACCTAAAATATGACTAGTTGGAAGTTAATTATCCATCAGAGTTTGTCAGTTTTTAAATGCCACTTTATGTTTCTCTTGTGCCCACACTTGGCAGTTTTACAAATCCATTGGCTAACTTCTTTGGCCTCAGTTTCTTCATCTTTAAATGGGATGTTAATAATAAGAGGGATGCTACTTTGGATCAAGAGAGGGAATTCATGTAAATGAGTGGCTTAGCACAGTTCTTCCTATTGGGGGATGCAGTCCAGGTTAGATATTGTGGCGATTACTTTTCCTGCCACTACCACCGCTGATGTGAGGAGGGACCAAAGCTCTCAATGAATCACTTTGTGAAGGAACATGCATCCAACTAAAGTCTAAATCACTTCTGGTGGACTAGCTTTATGCATCTTTATTATTTCATGTGTATTCTTATCTTTGTGCCTTTGCACTTACTGGATTTTTACCTTGAAACACCCTTTCCAGCCTTTCCCACCTACTTGGTCATCTAAAAGCCTAGTCATTTTTGACCACCCCCCACCACCACCAAACCCTGCCAGAGGCCTTATCCTCTGTCCAGAGGCATCTTGTGAATGAATATTTCTACTGGAGCACTTCTGAATGACCCTATGGCACTTATGAGCATAAGTTGCAGAAGATCTTTGGAGTTAATGTGGTTTTCATATTTGGGTCCCCACAACCTAGCTAGTAATTGGGTTCTCATTCAATAATTGGCAAATGAAGGATGTGTTGATCTGCCCACAGTACAAAGCTATCTCTGCAAATACCAGGGGACTGTCTAAACTTCAGGTGACTCAAACCCTGGTGACAACTCGCTAAATCTCCACTGCACACAATTCAGGAAGATGGGTAATCCCGATGCCACCATTTTCTTCTAAATTGTTTTTGTCCACAAACCTATAGGGATTTTCTACTGAGCATCCCTTTACGTTTCCTTAGAAAATAAAACGTCCACACTGTGCATGTGTGTGTACGCTTCTGTTTTCCAGAGCAATCGGAGCCAACCCCCTTTACTGCGACTGCAACATGCAGTGGTTATCTGACTGGGTCAAGTCGGAATACAAAGAACCGGGCATCGCGCGCTGTGCTGGTCCTGGGGAAATGGCAGATAAACTGTTACTCACAACTCCCTCCAAAAAATTTACATGTCAAGGTATGGTTTTTAACCATGTGCATTTTTATAAATAAACATCTACCTTAGGAGTTTCAAAAGAAAAAGTATACCATCCGCCACTAGATTTTAAAGGTGTAGCTGCAAAGTGCCGGTAACAAGCTACTCTTTCCACCCACGCTTGGACAAGACAGAGCGGCTACCTGCAGCGCCCAAGTCAAGAATTAGGCTTTTCAAATAAATTGCAGAAATAGTTCACTGGAAATTACTAAGTTTTCTTAAAAATGCGTGAAGAAATGAAGAGTACACAGCTTCTGGATATTCCTTTCATAGCCTCTAACAAGTAAAATATTTTGCTTTTGCTTTGTCTGAACGTGTGCCCCGCTCCTAGAGCTGCCAGGGCCCTGTGGCTTCCTGACACCAGGTAAGGAGATGAGCCCACCCGAGTGTCAGGCTGGACCTCCCCACTGGCCTCTTGTGCTGCCCTCTTCCCAGGACAATGTGGGTTTTCTTCCTTCTCTGTGTCCCCTCTCTCCCCCTTGTTTTATGTATTTGTGAATTCAAAATAGCATCTTAGTAAGACTTTTTTGTTTGTTTTTATTATAAGAATAACATATGCCCAACATAGAAAAATCTAAAGAAAAAATGTAAACAATAAGGAACATTTTATTTTTGCTAAAATGAACGATGAATCCCAATACCTAGAATTAACCACCGTTGAATTTGTTTTTGGATATGTTTCCATGTTTACCAGTCAAAAGTATGGATTTAGATTTTTACCAAAAATGGAATAGGTTATTATTCTTAACTTGTAGATTTCCAAGAGGACTACCCATAATTACCAAATGGAGGAAATTCTTGAAACTTCCACATGTATAATCAGCCAATGTTTATTCAACATGTCTTATGTGTAAAACTAAATCCTAGGTATCGTGGAGCATGCAGAAGTTCATGCTATGCTCTTGCCTCGCGAGGCTCACAAACCTGGCTGAGAAGAGAAGCCTCCAGTGTTTGCACACCCAGGCAGGAAAGCTTGTCTGAGTGGGTGACACTGTGCAGTGGGCCACAGCGTGAGTGCTGAAGCCCAGCCTGATGGATCCTGGGCTGGGGACTGGGTTCTCTGTTCAGTCACTGTGGAGCTTTCGTAGTTTAGCTGCGCTGTGCCTCCGTTTTCTCACACGTGAGCAGAGACGATGATAGTACACACCTAAAGGAGTTTAAGATTAGGTGGAATCGTTGTAAAAAGCCGAATTTATGTGAACCAAGGATAGAATTGTGGTTGCCAGGGGCTGGAGGAAAGGGAAGCTGGGCAGCTGGAGGTCAAAGTGTTCAAACTTTCAGTTATAACAAGTTGTGAGGATGGAATGTTCTGTATGGTGACAATAGTTAATAATACAACATTGTATATTTGAAAGTTGCTGAATAGATCTTAAGCATCGTCACCACACAGAAAAACGTTAACTAGGCGAGGTGACAAATGCGTTAATTATCTTAATTCCACCTCATATATGTATTTAGTCATTACATTATACACATTAAATATATACCAGGATATTTGCCATTTATTATTTTTTAGGATATCTTTTTTAAAAAGATTTAACTAATTTATTTTTTAGAGAGGGGAAGGGAGGGAGAAAGAGAGGGAGAAAAACATCAGTGTGTGGTTGCCTCTCAAGCACCTCCTACTGGGGACCTGGTCCACAACCCAGGCACGTGCCCTGACTGGGAATCGAACTGGTCACCCTCTGGTTTGCAGTCTGGCACTCAATCCATTGAGCCACACTAGCCAGGGCCATTTATTCTTCAATAAATTTGGAAAAATATATTTTATAAAATATATGTAAAACATGTTACCATATACACAGGAAACACCAATATAGGTTAACTACTAATTTTATTACTATAACACTTCAAAAGACCAACAAAAAATGATGAGAGACTATCCATGATTTATTGATTAAAGAAGGAATTTTCAAAAACTATATTCCCTCCAAATATTTTTAACTTGGCATCGAATGCTTTTTTCCATAGCTATAAATGATTGCAAAATATGTCATTTGTAGTGCACTGCAAAGTTTGACATTTTAGAACAAAGCTCTTCCATTATTCTTTTCAATGTATTTGGTGGGATCTAAATATAACAGCTAATTTGACAAGACAAAAACAAGATCCTTCTTTTTTCCTTGAACTTCTGTTTTTCTCCTTGAATTGCTATTTCCAGTACCTTAGAGAATTGTACCATTCTTTGTTACAAAAAACATTTATAAAAATTATTTTTTTTAATTTCATGCCACCAAAAATCTGTGAGTTTTTAAATTTTCCTTTCAACCAAATTATTTCCACTAATACTTGAGTCATTGACTGGGACACCCTTGATTAGGACAACATAATTATTCACCCATGTTTTAATATTGTTATTGAAAATTGAAAGTAGACTTTTATTGGAAATACCTCTCTGGGATTATGTGCATATATTGCATGAGTCTTTGCAAAGAACTAGTATTTTATGTTGTTGTTTGTGACCGTAGCAGTTTCCTTGGGCTGGTGCCCTGTGGTGAGCCTCTGGGTAGAGAGGACTGCAGTTCTTTGTAACGTGGGGGTGATTGTCAAAGGGAAGGAGAATCTGCCATGCACACTTATTCTCAGGAATGTTATTGGGCAGAACAGTTTTAGAAAGTTTGTACGGGGAAAGTTGAGAACCATCACATTGGTTTTATGACACCCTTCCTGTGCTCAAGGGCACATGTACTCTATTTTTTTAAATGCTACTGATTATCTGTAGTTTTTAGAGTTTGAAGTTTCTTGGAGATATTTTTTGAAATCATGGTAACAGTTTGAAAAGGCTACATATTTATGTTCTGTTCTTAGAGCATCCTGGTTCCCATTAGCTTATTCAGTGTTTTCAGAATTCAAACGCATGCATGTACGAGGGGGACCCAAAAAATCCTGAAATTCTTTTATCAAAATTTTTGTATTCATTCTTGCACATTTAAACTTCAGTCCCCTTCAAAGTACATTTGATGCAATACACCTATCAGATGTCTTTTTCAACTGCATAAAACAATTTTTGAACTTGTCAATTTTGATCCCTTTTAGTGCTTTTGCAGATTTTTGTTTCATATCAGCAAAACGTTTCCCTTTGAGGACCTTTCTCATCCAGGGAAACCATGTATAGGATTTTACTGCAGATTGATAGGGTTTTAACCCCCTATCATCCCATGACCATCTTCACCCCGCCAGTGAAGCTAGAGATGAGATGCGAGCAACTCCCATTTTGATGGTTTCAATGGCGTCTGTTAGTTATCTGTGTTTGCTCTCTCCTCATCCTGGACAGTAGCAGCCCCTGCTCCGCCTGGCACGTTCTCTTGGCCTTTCTTTGTTCCTAGGCTGACACCTCTTATGCATTCTCTGATATTGACGTGCATGGGGTTCTCTCCTTAGCCCTATTAAATTAGTTGATTTCAACCTCATGGCCTCAGATATCTAGCCATGACTTTTCTTGTGGACTTCAGATTCATACTCTCAATCACTCAGTAAATTCCTCCCCCTGAATGGCTTGTAGACACTTAAAACGTATTCCAAAACATACATTCCCATTACCCACATTCTCTTACCATTTTGGCCTGTAGTTGATATAAGTATGTCTTACTGCTGAACTCTAATTTTTTTTTCCTAGAAACTCAAGCCTTTCGCTTGCCTTAGAACCCCCAAAACTCTGGTGCCTGGCAAAAAAAAATAGTCCCTCAATAAATATTTGATCATTGAATGACAATGATGGAATGTTAAAATATGTTATTGATATCCATGCTTAATAAATGCAATAATGTAAGTGTAAGTTGGGTGTAGAATCTTTAGTTTTAAGTAACAACCTCCTCTTGGTTAATTATGCCCAATCTCAAACATCCCCTACGAGTTTTCTGAGTTGTATTTGACAAACTTCAGACTCCTTACAAGGTCAGTGCTAGAGGATTTTGTTATTTGACTCATGTTTCCAAGGGATGCCAGAATGAAGGCAGGCTCCGGGATATAGTTAGAAATTTGTAGGCAGCTTTTAGTCATAAATCAAAGTGAGATACAATTCTCAGTGGGTGGCAATACTGGTGTCAGGTATGTAGCTCGTGATTTGAGTCAAGTAAGCAAGTCTGCCTACAAGCTTTAATGGATTTGAGGTCCAGCAGTTCTTCCATTAAAGATTAAAGTAACTGACAGAGACAAATTGTTAACCAAACTTTCTTCTCATTTTCCCTTTGAATTATTAAGTTAAACACACCTCCAATCCAGATAACTGATGCTAGAAGGCTCTCTTAAATCAAGATTCAAACTTCAATCAGTCTATTTAGCCTACACTGGCCTCTTTTACTTAAGTGACATTAGTAAAAACCTGTATCCCTGGAGCTAGATTGCTTTTCTCCTCCACTGAACACATCTTAGGAGGGCTGTTGTTTTGGAAATACTTCAACAAGTCTTGGAACCAGTTTACTTTGGGAAGGAAAAAAGACTGAAGATCAGCAAAGGTGCATCAAACCAAGCTATAGTTTGTTAATTAAATAGAACGCAAGAAGAGAGACCCTCTCCTTTTCAGTGCTGTACTGTTATTTCTGGTGGTGGTTCAGACCAGTTTTACAAATCAAAGCTGCAGTCTTAAAAATACGAAATCATTAACTGTGTGTTGTTACCCAATGGGTAATTCTCTCTCTGCGCCCACTTCCATTCCCCCATGGTCATGATAATAATGGCCCCTACAGTTCTCCCAAATTTGAGCAGCTCCTGGCATGGACAGAAAACTAAATGACAAGCTCTGATTTGCCTATGTCTGTGTTAAATTTGGACAAACAAGCAGAGGTAGACAGTGTTTCTCCTTTTTGGTAAACCACATGTGTTTTTTCTCCATCACCCTCCCTTCTCTGGAAGTCTAGGAAGAGTGTCAAACTTGCTGTGGCTCTGTGCTAGTGCTCAAGCATTCATTAGCATCTCATTTAATGCTTAAAACAAGCCCTTGAGATGGCTGCCATTATTCTCCTAATGCCACACACTTAGGTGACAAATCTAGTTTACTGATTTGGGTTGATGGACTTCAGATTTGCTGTCCTCCATTATCATGCATTATGCTAAAAGACCTTTCTAATTCCTGTCCCTGGACATCTTTTCACTGGGAACTAGCCAAGTTTGCACAATTCAGCAAGTGTTGGCTTGCTTCTAGAGAGCTGTGCGAACTCTTCCCCATTTCATTTTTACTTTTTTAATGCCTCCCTTTAACTCTGATACCATCTCCTTATTACAGAAATGGATTAAAGATGTCATTCCCTTTGAATACGAACTTCACAGGAGAGGATCTCAGAGAAAATGTCCTGGTGGAAAATGAATTATAAGTTGAAGACTAACAGAGATAGAAGATAGTCTTAGAAGAGGAGAAAATTGTGGTGGGGAGATGAATGAGAGGAGACACCAGATACAAGGGATAGTTGGCCCTTGAACAACATGAGTTTGAACTGTGGGTCCACTTACATATGAATTTTTTCCAGTAAATACCTGGTACTGTTTTCTGTCTGCAGCTGGGAGGCTGAGGTTGCAAAAGGCAGACTATGTGCAGTGACCTGCCCATCTTATGCCCATTCAATGGCTACACATTTTGGCATTCACTGCAGGTCCTGGAACCAATCCCCCATGGTTATGGAGAGACAGTTTTAAGTTTGGGGAGAATCAAAATTATCAGCAGATTTTCAACTGCTTGGGGTTCAGTGCCCCTAACCCCTGAGTTGTTCAAGGGTCAACTGTAGTTCCAATGGATAAGAATATAAAAATAAAAAGATTTAGGTAAACCATGTAGATATATAAATCACATTATAAGAAGGATGTTTAGTTAGGTGGATTTACAATCAAAATAAATCAGGAAAGGGAATTAAGGTGTTTGGACATATCAGAGGATGCTGCTATTTGGAATTTATGTAACTTACAAACATCTTTTGAATTACCCTTTTCTTAAACTTAAGTACTAGGAATAAAAACATATCATTGAAGCACTGATTTTCAAAGAAAGATTTTTAAAAAGGAGAAGCAAATAGGATGATAAGCATTGTAATCAACTTTACCAACCTGAAGGAGTTTGAACTCAATATTTTTCTATATTCCCCAATCTTGATATCGCCAAAAGGGTTCGTGGGTTTAAGAAATGGTCAGAAGGGGCCTGTGTACACAGTAAACCTGATTATTTTGATTCCTTTAGCTACACTGAATGTATTTGAGAGGACAACGATCTCCCGTTGTATTCTAATAAGAGTTTCCAGCTAGAATATGATTGAGCAGGTTTAGCTATATTGGAAACCAAAGAAGAGAAATTAGATGGTGCTTATTAATCAGATATGGTTCAGTGGATATTTATTAAATAAATCTTGACTGTTTGTTAAATTGGACAGGCACTATTTCAGCCTGGCAATTTTGTTACCTGCATATTCTATTAAATTGTTCAACACGTGTCCATGAATCCAGGCATTTTTTCTAAAACCATCTCTAGCTTCTCATTTAAATAATCAAGCATAATTTTTGAAAACTGTCACATTCCATAGAATAAACTTAGAAACTGTCAACCCTGAACTCCTCTATTCAAACCAGTCTTACAAGGTTGAAAGCACAGAAATAGACAAAAAGACAATTTTTGTCAAGGTCTTGGACAGTGGCCAGGCGAATGTGTCCAGTCCTTGCATTTGCTGACATGCCATTTTGCTGGTGTGCATTCTTAGCTGGTTTAGCTTATGCCTTTGTTCAAAATTAGATTTTTTTCCTAGCCTAGCTAAAGGATCCATTACCAGTTAGATATTTTCTTTTCTATTGCTGATTCTAAGTGTGATAACTTCAGCAAATACAAAGCCATTTATTGTGGACTATTACAATAATTTAACTTGCAGCCTGAATCTAACTGCCACCATTCATTTCTGCAATATTCTTAATAGCTAAATTATTGTCCTTAAGTGATCAATAAGTTGGGAGGGGTGAGCAATTGAATTTCTATGAGGATCACTCCAGTGTTAATCCCAGGAATTTTTCAGCTGTAATTTGATATAGAGACTGCATTAGTTGTTTTGATTACCAAGAAAAACTGAAGGGGACGTTGGCAAGGCCTCCCTTAGTGACTGGGGGTCACTAGGTGCAAATGCTACGCCTTCTTATTAGCACGATCATCCCCAGAACTGCCATCCATTTCAAGTGGTGAAAAAGCAAGACAAATCTCTGTATTTCAGTGTTTTCATTAGCAGAAAAACTGAATCATACAGAGAACTATCCTGTTTTAGATTTTACCCCCAAACCATTATACGTGAATGGGCTGGCACTTCCCCGGTGGTGGGGTGGGGGGTGGAATGCTGAGCTATGCAGTTCTCATGGCCACCCTTTCTTCCTCACATGAGTTTTTGTCAATAGCCTAAAATCTCACAGACATAAACTCTGACCTGTAGAGAAATGCAAAGGAGTTTATATGAGCAGAAGTCACAGAACTGCTGGGTTGGAGGTCCCTTAGAAGGGTACAGCGGTCACAGTAAGGGGGGGGGGTGTTACACAACTGACTTGGTAACTTTGTCAGAAAAGATGGGTGATCAAACGTGCAGCTGGAAGGATCGTTGCAGCTTCAGTGAGGATAAAGTACTTCAGAGAGACTGGCAATAGCAGAACTGAAATTAAAATATTTGTATTTTATACATAAAGATGTCACCTTGACAGAGTGTCCTCATCTGACAGCTGCCAAAAGGCAGTCCAGTGAGATCTTACCAACAGTGCAAAAAGCAGTGTTGGTGGAACCGGATTTTTTGGAGGGTGGAACAATTGCTACACTAGTAGCCATTTACAGATTAAATATGTGGGAGCAAAGGAAAATGGCTGCAACAGAATCAGCATTTAATGAAAACCTAGTATAAATCTTGTTTTTTTTTTAATATAGTTTCCAAAAAGTGGGATTGCAGGAAGAGATCTTTTCAACGGAAAATCCTTCTGGGAGAGGAAAATGAAGAAATTTCCCCTATTGCATGCCTATGCTAACTAAACCAAAAGGATATCAGGGAGGATACAACAGATTTCATTTGTGGTTTATTTCTATACAAATAAAAGTGGTGTTGTTTTGTGTCTCCTGTATGACATAACACTACTGAACTAATGTTGTCAGGGCAAGTGCATACTATTTTCTATTTAATTGATAAGTTTTGCTTTAACAGATGAGTTTCTACTTATAAAATTCACCTGCCCATGGCCCCGCGTGCATGCACACACTCACAGACACATGCAGGCACACACTCACACAGTCCTCTCTGGGATGATTGACATGCATGTCCATGACAGCTGGCTGAGTTTAAGGTGCAGTCAGTACTGTGGAACTCAAGCACAGAAGGTGGTCATCCATGAGGGGATTGAGCCTATGACATGGGCATCATTAGCCTAAGATACTAACCACTTAAATGAAAACCCAGAGTCCCACTGTGGTGTCAGGGAGTCTCCCCGCCCCTCTCTGTGAGAAGTCTGCCTGTGGCATTCTTGAACATAATATGTTAACGCTGATTTCTGGTTTTGTCATGGAGGAGACTTACATACAATAGTGACCAATGACTTTTATACAAAATTTACTGTGACATTAAGGCATTGAAATAATTTTAAGTAAACTAAAATTGCACCCGTTTCTCATATTTTTAATTAATTTTAGGTCCCGTGGATGTCACAATTTTAGCTAAATGTAACCCCTGCTTGTCAAATCCATGTAAAAACGATGGCACCTGTAACAACGACCCAGTTGACTTTTATCGCTGCACCTGTCCGTATGGGTTCAAGGTAAGAGGAAGCTGTGAGAGGAGCCGTGACCTGAAAACATGCTTTCTTTGGTGGGTCTGCCTTAGTTTCTCGTGCTGACAACTAATGCTTGATTTACACTCAACTCTGCTCGGCCCTTCCTTCTCCAGGGGCAGGACTGCGATGTCCCGATCCACGCATGTATCAGTAACCCATGTAAACATGGAGGGACCTGCCACTTAAAAGAAGGAGAGAAAGACGGATTCTGGTAGGTCATTCATTAGTCTGTGACCTGTGTCGGGGGAATTGAAGCACGACGCAAACAGGCATTTTCTTTATCAAATCAAGGAAGATTATTTTTAAAAGAATGCCAGAAATCTATTCCTAAGGATGATATGTATGCATCCCTCTCTGAGATATCGCAATATAAAAACAAATGAAGATGTTACAGTATTTTCAGCTCAGGAATCTACAAACATCAAGAAATTTGCACATGCATGCATTGTGATTAATCAAGTTAGATTAGTTCAAGACAAAGTAGTGGCTCTATTATGCTAATTAATAGCCAGCTAGTCTCCCTCTGCAAGTCATATATTCATCTGTTATCGTGTGTGTTGCTTAAAAGACAGTGTGTAGGTTCCACTGAAACAGAAAATTAATGATTCTTTTCCAAGCCCCAATATGAGTAGAAAACCATGCTGTGAACATTTTTAATCTGGAGTTATTTAATCATACAGTACAATTGCTTCAGATGTACTTCATGAATTATGAAATAGAGTTCTTATAATGACACTAATAATTTCACATATGAATGCTAATGTACTACTAAAGCTTATTAGAAATATCATTTTTATAATAAATGGGCTTTATTTCTGCATTCTGTTATGAAATTGTCTCTTTTTCATCAAGGCTTTGCAAAGATTATTCTGATGCCTATCAAGATGAAATGTACAATGTTTTATGCCAGTGAAAAAATTACATTTGTTAAGATGTAAAGAGAACATTCACATTTTATAATCGCAAGGAAGAAAAAGTTTTATTTTCAATTTTTTGTTTGTTTTGCGGGTGTTGTTTTTTTTAAAAAAATCGGAACCAATTCCTCCTAACTTATGAACAAAGAAGCATGAATTGTTTTATTAGAGCACCACTTGAGACTCAGGTACAGTTGCTTGTGTTTTAGATCTGCAAGTGTATTGGATTTACTGACTCATAGGGCCGTGGGGCCACTTGCCATCTTGCAGCCAGAATTGATTGCTTTTCCAAATTGTTTCTGACTTGGAGGATATTACCTTAAATTGATGCTTACAACATGTCATTTAAAAGCATTTTAAAAATCAGTTTCTTGTAGTTAAAAGTTCTGTAATTCATGAGTGTACATAGTTTTTTCCCCAATATTTAGACCATATGGTTTTAAAATACAGGGGAGTGTTCTTATTTGTTGTGTTTTGATTTTTTACTTTCTTCCCCCTTTGGTGGGCAGGTGTATTTGTGCTGATGGATTTGAAGGAGAACATTGTGAAATCAATGTTGATGACTGTGAAGATAATGACTGTGAAAATAATGCTACGTGTGTCGATGGGATTAATAACTACACATGCCTTTGCCCACCTGAGTACACAGGTAGGAAGAACTGGAAATGGTTGCCTCTCGGTCTATGTGTCTGAACACATCATGGGCACGCTGCTGCATATGTTTAGTAAACCACTGTATTGTTTAATAACTGGTAGGTGTTTGAGAAATTAGATGTAACGTAAATAACAGATGGAGTTAAAGATGTTTTCAGCCAACCCAATGAAAGACCTGCCAAGCTCAGTTACCTATCATGCCATGCTATCCAGCAAAAAAGGAGTTTATCATATTGAAGCTATTAGTCTCACAACTGAATGACATTGCTATACAAAGCATTTTTCCTGTGCAGAACAACCCACCAATATATATGTGAAAAGAGGCACTTCTTTACCTAGTCAAAACATAATTAAGCATTTGAGATTGTATCCATTCTTGTTCTTCACTAGTGAGTTTTTTTCCTCTAGTAACTTGTATTCTTTAAAATAAAATACTAAGCACTTTGAATAATCTTATGAGAACATCACCTTTTTTCCAACATTTTATTTCTTGGGATGATAAATCTCCTAAGACTACTCAACTTTATTAACTTCTTCCCTGGATAAATCAATTTGCTATAAAGTCAACATCAAGTTTATAACTTGGCTATTATATAAGAATATCTATTTTGATTTATTTTTGTGGCTATGTTACAATCCTGTTTTCTTAATAAACCACTTAGTTTTAATATATGATAGAGAAAAAGAATGTCATTTTGACATTTGAAAAAGAAAATACATATTTTATTTGTAAGAAAAAGTGGAGCAATAGTTTTTGTCACTCTGTTTGAAGTTACCATTTTCATTTTGCTGGGTATTTTTCATTAATTGCATTTGTTTTCATATAATTTAATACATAGTTAAGAGTATCAGAGGGTAAAATAACCTACTATGTAGGTGATGAAGGTCAGCACCTCTAAACATCTAAACATGAAAGATGAAATCACAGCTGTCTGATTCACTGTCTCAGTGATTTCTTGGGTACTGTAGAAATTTTAGCTTTTATAGGATACCCAAACTTGTCATCTCACTAAGTACCTTTCTTTATGGTAAAATGATAGACAGAATAACAGGGTTTTGTTTTGCCACCCAGATCTGCACAAGTGCTCTGAAGCTGCCTTTCCATGGTAGGATTTTTTTTTTTTATGCCAGGGAAGCACCTGATACCATATAAAATAACATACTAAGTGTCCAGTAGAAACATGAGCATGCTGTATTTACCAGTTTCTCTATTACATATATGTAGCCCTTGGGCTCCCTCATGGGCAGAATTCAAGCATTCTCTGATATTTTGTATTAATGAAGGACAGCAAGTCTGTTCAGCGTGCACAGATTCTGAAGCCCTTGGAGCTCCCCTGGGGAATTGAGTTCTATTGGATGAGCTCATTTAGACCTGTATAAGAAGCCCAGTGTCTGCTCTAAACTCCGTTACCTAGATTTACCTAGGTAGAATAGTTCTCTTTTCCCACCATTGTTCTAATCATTATATTAGGAACTTAATTCACTTAATCTTTGAGGTCTTTTTGAATCAATATATTCTAACCTGGACAAATTGGACCAAGGCATGTCAAGCACACCTTGCCTAGCCGATGAGTTCCGGGGCACAGCAACCAGGAATTGGTCTATATCCGCTTGGTGCTGACAACTACAGAAGGTGGCTCTTCTGAGTTGGTTTGGAGGGTCCTCCTGCCTTGGCTTCAGACTTGCTGTACCTTGTTCCTTATCCATTTCTTTGGAGTCCTTGTCTCATCTTCTCATTTTTCATGTTCCAAGCTCCCTTCTTACACTGAAGCTCTTGACCACATGTTTTCTCCCCCAAAAAAGATTCCAGTCAGTGCAGCCTCCTCCAAGAAGTATTACAAAGCCTCATCTCTCTGTGCCAGATCTCTTTCTCTGAAACATCTGAAAAACTCAACTGAGCAAAACTACTTTTTAGCCAAAATGTGACATCTACGGAAGCTGTCATGTGAGCACCTGCCAAAACTATCTGTCAAGAGCCATTTAGTTCTCAAAAGGGACTGAGACTCCTTCAGTCTGCTTAAGTATAGCTATTGCATATATCGGTTTGCCTTGATCTTGGCCAAGTATAAACAAAAATACTGAGCCCAATAGAAACTTAAGAACGTGGAGATATTACCACCATAACTGTGTGCTGAGTCTTATGGGCAATGAAGAGCTTGGCAATTTGGCGTTAGAGCAGATATCTAAATGAGGCCCTTTTGTAACTCATCTATTAACTGTAGTATTTGTGTCCATATGTGAAGTGAGCTCATTTACAAACTATGAAACAACCATCTGCAGATTTTGAAATCAGGAGCACCTAGTGGCCTTTAATTATAGGAAAATATAAATTGGTCTCTAGAGTTTTATATCCTCCTCCATCCAACTCTGCAGTGAGGGGGGAATTTTCTTATAATGTGGCTGTATTCTTTTAGATTTATGTTTTGAGTCCGATTAATGGGCGTGAGATCCGAGGACAGAAACCCCGTACTGCTCAGGGAATATAATAATGTTGTCATTGTTTAAAAATCATGCAAGTCACAAGTTGCTTTCTGTTTGAAGATTTTTACTCCATACCCCAAAGGCATAAATGAAAATTTGAACTCCTTAGTTGGAACAAATAAAACTTCATGGAAAAAGCTTGTAAAATATTATGGGGAAAGCTTTTACATTTGGCATCCATGGCAAGAGTCAGAATGGACACACTGCTGTTAATGAAGAAAATTCAGAGATCTGAAAGCAGTCGGATGGAGAAGTCCTCATGTGATGGGCAGGCTATAAAGCACAACTACAAGTATTCCAAATAAAAGGACCCGCCACTGGAAAATTTATTAAATTTATTTAAGCACTGTGGCCAGCACATCACAGGCAATAGTTATTGATTTATTAGAGGCCAGAACTATCTGCTCTTTTATGCTGCAGGGATTAACAACATAAATTTTAAGGGTCAGTATTGTTTTTCGATTATCTAAATCTTGTTATACTCTTCCCCGCCAGTTATCAAAACTGTTATTTTCTGTTTAATTCATTATTTGTTCCAGTTGTATAATATATAGTTGCTGATTGCTGATATTCTTCATACAAAATTAATTTTTGAGAAGTTAAATTCAGTACACTTGTAAATTAAAATCACTACACTCAAGATTGAGAATAGTTAATTTTTAAAAAATTTAATTCAGTATTATTTTAAATTAAAATCACTATGGTAAGGATTGAGCAAGTATGGCTCCAGAATTGCTATATAAAAGTGTTTAAATTTACTTTAGGGTTTTAACTTTAGCTTAAGAGATCGTGCTTTTCACTTTTTAATTTAAAAAATCAATTATTTTATCCTTTCTAAAACCAAGGTATTTCTTAAAGGAAAATTTTCAAGGAATTCCTAAAAATATATAAGCTCAAAACCTATAAAAATGAAAATTACAAACACAGCACCCTGCCATGTTGAAAACTTGATGTCTTTTCTTAAAGTCTGGTATGAATTTAGGTGTTAAACTGAAAAATGTGTTTTTGCATGTTTCCTAAGACTCACAACCCTGGATCTACTTGGTCAGACTGTTTTTTAAAGAACCCTATTCTCATGGGACCACATACAAAGATGATGCACAATCGATCACAATGTAACCCATGGTGTCACTTAATGGGATCACAGAAATTCAGTAAATGGAAGTTTCCATACCAGCTGGGCATGTAAAGACGTAGAATATATTTTGTGGAAGATATTTAGAACTCTTTTTTTTCTATTTTGTACCATTATCTCTTTGTTTTTCCAAGTCTCTAATGCCCACACACAAACCATTAAGTGCACATGTTAAAAAATAAGGCTGGTTGTTAAGTCACCTGGTTTAGATGCAGATCTCTGGCTCCCTGTGACGGCCTTTGCCTGTTGCCTCATTTCCTCCATGTCTGTGCGCTTGGCTGGCCGTAGGTAAGAAATGGAAGCCCTGCTTCACTTTGCCTTCTCACCCTTGGCCTCTCTGTTGTTAAATGCATTAGCTTCCTGTGCTCTGCTGTTGTATCGCAATGTAAAAAGTCTTTTGTCTCTTCTGTCTTTGTCGCTGCCAGCTGCTAATCTGAATGAGGTGGAAAAAGGTTAGTTGCCTTTTAAGTCTATTATGATTTTCGTTTCTGTTTCCCTCTTTCTTTTAAAGATTTCATTACGTTGGAATGTTGACATGGTAAAAGGAATGTTGACAACATCTGAAATTAATGTGTTCAATCAGCCAGGCAGATCCTGGGTGGATGAGTAGCTATGCCAAACACTATAAAAAGGGCATCTGAAATGCACTTTCCCAGTTTCTAGAAGGCTGTGAAAGAAAAACCTCCTGAGTAGGAAGAAGGGTGGCTACAAAGAAAGACTAACAGTTTCTGCTTTCTACTTTTCTGTATGCTTTTACTTTTTTGAAGTATTATATATTTTATTGATTATACTTTTGCTTTTTTGAAGATATCATGAACATGAGTTATTTTTACAATGAAAAATACATGTCATTTATAGTACATCAGATAGGGTATAGATAGAAAAATGTTTTTGATAGTGGGAATTTTTCAATGACATTAAACTAATATCTTTAGTAATTTGAAACAAGAGAAATATTGAAAGGTGCATACATTTATTAAAACATTTTATAAAATAAATATTACAAAAGCCAAGAGGTTGACTTATAAAATGACATTGTCAAATCCATATTATATTATATCATGAATACTAGGCAGTATTTTTAAAGCATAAAAAGAACTATATTTAATCATTGACATCAATATGGTCCACACAGCTCCCCAGATACATCACAGACCAGGAAAGGAAATCCTAGAACTGATTAAGGCATTAGGCACATTCAAGGAATCATTATGGAACCTTTGTGAAATGTTATCCTGAAGATTCAGAATTAGTACTAATAGCGCTGGATTTTCACTCATTCCATTGACCAAAAGTCTTCAAGTGCCAAGTGCAGGCACAGCATCATATAAGAAGCCCAATATGTGCTTGTCTTGATAGTTGCAGTTGTGTGTGAAGCACTGGTAGCAAGAATACAGAGTTGACATGGGTACGTTATACAGCAGCTCCCCCTGTCCCCCTTTGCTAAGGATTTCATCTCCTCCTGTTGCATTGTTCGGGTGATTTACTGTGTATGGTCACTTATTCTTACTATGTGCAGAATTAACTTGAAAAAATGGTTTCATATTTTAAAAATGTAAAAATACAGCCTGGTCAATTCTCTGTGGACTGATGTGTCCAACACTATTCTTAGTCAAATGTCATCTCTCCTTTTTACAAGTACTAAAGCAATTGGTGGTCGGAGGCAGGGATGTCTGAGGTCTGATTATATCTCAGAAACACAACAGCAATTATTCTATAACAGGGCTATGCCCTTAAACAGCTCTACACACTCTCAGGGGCCAGCTTGGCAGTGAGATAGTATCTTAAATCACCACGTGGTTTCATGTGTTGACTAAATTTCCTGCTTACAAAATAAAAGATGTCTTTTATTTCCGAGAGTGCACTGTTAGCTGAATTTGCTTTTAAAAACAGTCAAACCATTCTCTGTTTTTTAATCCAAATCTTAACTAGAAATGAAATTCCAATTTCTTTATAACATTGAGGGTAATTATCTCAAATAAAAAGAGGTTCTGTAATTAGCTGGCATATGGTTAATTTTTAAAATCCCCGTAGATATGAACGATAAGGATTTGAGCAATAACTTGTACAAAACAGTCAGAAAGCACTTACCCAGGGGTTCACACCCTATAAAAAGGGCTCCAGATATGAGCCTCAGTCTACCTGACCCCAGGGCGTGCACGCAAACCTGGGGACTTGCACTAGAACCAGCCCCCCCCACCTTATCTGCTGTCCTCCAGCCTCAGAACGCTCGTACCTCCCACGGTGGCCCCAACTAATCCGTGATGCCAAACAAGCTCTTCTTCTGCTGTCTCTTCAGCTGGCCACACACAATGGCCCCTTATGTGCATTTGAAAAGAGGAAAGGTGGCAACAAAATTCAGGTGTAGGCAAGCAATCTGTTTTATCTGCACATGAGAAAAGCAGGAAAGTGTCTAATCAATGCCCGTATAATTAATTAATTAATGTCCCTGATGACTAGGCTACTTTCCCTCACTGAGGGCAGGTGGGATACTGATGAATTTGTACAGCTAATGGGGAAAGCTCAGGTATCTCATCCTAATATTTATCAACTCTGGGACCCCTCCCAGTCTTGTTTATTTTTGTTTTTCCTGTGACATAGGGGTAATGATATTTTTCCCAACTCACATAGATATTTCAGAATTACATGGAAGAACATGTGGGAAAACACTTTAAAATGTTACATGTCTATTGCCGTGACCAGTGCGGAGTAGGGGGTTCGTGAGTGGGGTCCATGGGAGATGAAGAAAAGACACAACATGGATAGTTTAAGGAAAAGCAGGGGCCAGGTGGGACATTGTCCTCTGATGGAGAGACAATGAGCCCTGAACATGGTAACCGAGTTTATTTTATAGGGGTAGGGGAGATACAGCTCAAGGATGTTTTGCAAACTTAGGGAGACACTGCAGGCACAGATTGTTCCATTCCCAGGCTATCTAACTGATACATATGTCTACTGCAAAAGTTAGAGCACAGACAGCAGAAGCTTGCAGTTATCTATCTCCTGTTTAACCCCCGCAGGTCCCTTCTGATGTCGCTGCTGGCTTGATCCGCCTTGCAGATACAAGCAGTCGAGTGCGGCTTTGTTAAGCACTCACCCTTGGCTACGATGCTAGCCTTCACCGTCCTCCACGGTCTATACTCCAGAAATATGGAGGGCTACCCTATATGACCTATGAAATGTAAATGCTATGCATCATTTAATCCCAGCCATCATCTCTACAGTGACATAGCTTAGATGGTTTGATGCCATTCCCGATGCCATAAAAATTCTTATGGTTATTTTGATAGAGAAAATTCCACCTAAAGGAAATTATTTGTGTGAAGGAAATTTTTCTTCCCATATTTTTCAGTATTGTCTTTTTAAAGTTATTATTTTCTTATTTTTTATGTTTACTTCAATTGGAAAGGCTTTACCTAGTGTTAAGTCTTTAGTTCTTTTTACCCCCTTACTGTACTTTGAAATTTAAGAAAATATGAAATGCTGAAAAACTCTTGGATTCTGTTGTATTTTTTAGGTTTTATACATATTTTTGGACTTTTATGATCTCTTAAAAATACTGACTCCTCCTGTTATTGATTCTACCTCAAAAATCAATGTGCAAGGTTTTTATATCCAAGTCAATACAGTTGCAGACATACCTGCAGTCTGCTTTAACTAGCGAAAATTCTCTGGCAACCTAGTGATACTATGTGGTTTTCATTCATCTTCCAGCCTTTCAAAACCCTCTTAAATGCCTTTGAATCTCGGAAAACATTTTAATGACCCTGTTTGCTCTTCAGTTAATAGGCAGAGACCACTGAGCCCAGAACAACAGTTCAGCTTAACCAAGCCCTATTCAATCCAACTTGGGTTTATTTATTTTAAAAACAAATTTAAATATTTCTGCAGTTTCAGTAGCTGTTGGAATTGGCTCCATTATTGAGCTCCAATGTTCCAATGAGGAAGTACTGAAAAACAGCTCCTTTTTGTTTATTTATTGGGGAGGTAAGTTTTTCCATTTTAAAAATTCAGAAGATATTTATTGAGAAAATACCTTATGCAGGAGGACACTGTGCTAAGCATTCAAAGTGATACAAAAATGCATAAAACATTACCCTTGTCTACCAGGCAAAATCTTTGGCTTTGGTTCACCCTGCGAGTTCAGGCTAGGTCAGTTAGTTTGCCGTGCAAAGTCATCACTCCTCATAAACCAATAAAGTTAACAGCATTGCGTAGTCACTTTACCAGTTTGTAAGCAAAGAGAAACACTCTGCTCTGACTACAAAGCCTAATCAAACTTTCTGGCAAAGAAGCATTAAGGAGCAATCCATTTTATATCATTTAGAACAAAAGTGAGAACATAAAATGATTGCCCTTGTTGGAAACATTTTAATATCCTATTTATAGCATGTGTTTTCGAGCCTTCCTATTTTGAATTATGATTAACTTGACCTCACGAGGTTGGTTACTCTGTGGCTATGTCCTGTTGGAACATGTGTCCCGTGTGCACGATTTGGGCACCAAGAGGACATTTATCAGTGGCTCGTGTGCCTTCAGAAATTCAGGGCCCCTCAGCAGCAGTCCCCTGTGTTTCTACACTGATGGTGGGATTTAATTGAGGTCAGAGAAGAGGGTGTGACCTAGATTGTTTATTGATCAAGACCATATTGTGAAGGTTGGTAACTATTTCTAATGAAGAAGGCAAATTTCAGGATAGTCAACACAAAAAAGAGAGCCTCAGGTTATTAAAAAGAATCTTCAGGAAGAGTTGGCTCTTTTTAAAAAAATAAATAGAACCACTCTATTTATAAATTGCTCTTTATTTACTGACAGAGATAAAACTAGTTGTTACCATCACCACCGAGAACACTGGAGACTGGGCATCTATCTGCCGGTGTCAGTGTGCTGTGGTGACTGGGGTGTAGCCTTGAGCAGAGTCTGTAACAAACAGCTCTGGCCTAGCTCAGCAAAACAGGAGGAAACAGAAGTACTTTTCTTTCAGGTCCAATTCATTTAACCTGTCCTGGGATGACTCCCGTAATCCCATCAGCTGCATCCACCCTCTACTAAAGTTCACCCATCACCATGCTACACTGCAAGGTCTGAAAGAGGAGAGAGAATGTTTTCTTTACATGAGTAAATAACAAAAGGAAAACCACAATGAGATGTCACCTCACACCTGTCAAATGGCTATCATCAATACATCAACAAACAAGTGCTGGCGAGGATGTGGAGAAAAGGGAACCCTTGTACACTGTTGGTGGGGATGCAAACTGGTGCAGCCACTATGGAAAGCAGTATAGAGTAACTGCAAAATATTAAAAATGGATCTGCCTTTGGACCCAGCCATGCCACTTCTGAGAATATATCCCAAGAAACCTGGAACGCTAATTTGAAAGAATATAAGCACACCTATATTCGTTACAGTGTTATTTACAATAGCCAAGATTTGGAGATAGCCCAAGTGCCCATTAGTAGATGAATGAATAAAAAAGCTGTGGTACATTTACATAATAAAATACTACTTGGCCATAAAAAAAGAAGGAAATCCTACCTTCTGTGACAGTATGGATAGACCTGGTGAGCATTATGCTAAGTGAAATAAGCTTGTCAGAGAAAGACAAATACCATATGATTTCACTCATATGTGGAATCTAATGAATAAAATAAACTAACAAAAAGCAAATGGGCAATATATAATTTCTAGTATAAATTGAATGGAATTTTTGAAATTTGGTCATGTGAATCATTGAGGTCCATTTATCCTCACCTTTCTCAAATGTGCCACTTAAGTGCTTAAACACACACACCTCCTTGATCCCTGGGCTCATCCCCTCCACTTCCACTGGGGACTGTCATTAGTTGGCAGATGAGATCCTAGGAAAGTGTGAGTCCACAGGCCACCCATCTCAGGCCGGATATCAGAATGCAAATCTGTTACCAGTTTTCTTTATATTCTCGCTGCTTCTTTGTATTTTCCCTAGTGCCATGTGGTCTCCTTTATTAACATTTAAAAGCATATTTTCCATTGAGATGCAATCAAATCAGTGCTATCATTCACATTTTCAGCAGTTGCCATGTATCTAGTTAGTGGCAGATAATTTGCTAGTTAACACAAAGGGAATAAAGAGGTACAAACTTATAAATAAAGGTGTCCACTCCCTGTCTTCAAGTACTATAAAGTTAAGAAATTAAGCCTCACTTATTTTATTCAATAAATTGCTTTTTGATACCTTCCCTTACTGTGCCAGTTCAAGTAAAGTGAAACTGGTACCCTTTATTCAGGTTTTTTCTTGAACCAAGTAAGAGCTCAAATGCAAATATTTGAAGAATGATGCATTTGACCCTCAAATAATCTGTGTCCTGGGGATGCTGTCAGGAAGTCCACCAGACTTCCTCCCTCGTTACAAGCATATTTGAAAATGCCATAACCAATTAGCTTTAACATTAGAATTCTGGTCCAGTTATTCAGATTGCTGTCATAAACTCCCTTTCCATTATTATCAATATCAATTATCTTTTTGTATTAAAAAGAAGTATTTTGGTGCAATTTATGAATAGGAACAAGAACAGGCTGCACCATCAGCCCAGAATGCTCCCCACCCCTTTCATATAACCATGAGCCCCAGATGGACTCTGAGATGGTTTTTCCTGTTTCACAGAAAAGAAAAAAATTAACCAGGCTACATTAGCAGAAACCAGCAACAGTTAAGTGTTCCCACAATGTCATGTCATCCGTATCTAAATTATTTTTCTTGTAGATAATCATACCCAACATGAATTTCAAGGCCTAACTTTTGGAAAGATTCAAATGAGATAGTTTTTAATTCCAATTTACCCTTTTTTTAATTTCTCCATTAGTGTAAAACAAATAAATACTTTAAACAGTGGCTAGAATTGGAAAATTCCAGAAATCCTAACTCAGGAACTAAGTGACCAAGCTATTTTCTGCTAAGCAGGCTCTCAGGACTGAATCAGCCTGGGTGAGACATACTGCTGCCCACATTCTTGGTGGATAGAAAGCAATAAATTATTCATCCAAGAACTCTTCAGGAGTTGCTTCTGATTGGCACAATTTACATGAAGAACAAATCTCTTCAGAGGTAATAGTGATTTCAGGGACTGTGTAGTATTGTTTCCAGTTACAAGTAAAAGTAGTAAGTCACTCAGCAGTTTTTAAATAGTCCATAGCCTAGTCACGAAGTGGAACTTTTAAGGGGTGCTGGAAAATTGGGCATCTTGTCTCTCTAAATGACATAGATTGTAACCTCCAGGGTAAGGACTTGGTCATGCTCACCCTTTAATCATTTGCTGGGTAAAGCTGAAAATATTTCCCCCCAACATTGTATTATAAAAAATATTAAACTAAAGCACTTTTTTATTTTGGTCAAATGAAAAATTCTCACTCCAGATTATATATAAATGAATGCTATTACAAGAAGTTAATTTCTTTTTACACTATTATTAGTTATAGGAAGCATTTAATGTTAACTGTCATGGACTAGACGATACCTTCATTATTCACTGATTTGCCAAAGCATCCCTGTAGTTAAGAATTGGCAACAGTGCCATCAGTTAAGGCAGTGTTTTTTAAGGCAAATATGGTTTAAGAAACTTGAGTGTATGTGCAGAGAATGTAAATCATATTGGTGACAGGATTCAATTCCAGTATCCTCCACTTCTGTTGACTATTGATGTCTCTGACATAATTTAAGTTTATAAAACACTTCCAAGATTTTGATTTTTGTAACTAAGGACAGTATAGATATTTGCAGTAAAGTTGATGGAACAAGGCATTAGACTCAGTTTTTTCCCCCTCTGTAGGGCACCAGAGTTTATGGTGTCACCTTTAATATCCTAATGTCTTACATAATTGGCTGTCAGTACTCCTGTTTGGGTAGCCAATCCTGCATCTCCCTTTGGAGAGAGGGCTAAGGGTTTATTGGTCCAGGTCAACCATGGCTCACAGTGCTTTGCAAAGAGGCTTCAGGCTCCAGCAGCAAACTGGGGTGAGACTAGATCACCGTGCTGTGCTCTGTTCATCCTTGCCGCTTTTAAATGCAGAGGTTGTGGTCATGGGCCACTTATTTTTCCTTGTGCATCACTAATTACAGACTCTGTTAAAGAAGGTCTGAGACCTGGAAGAAAATTTGCGGCACAGGAGACAACAGCCACATGGAATGAATTAAGGAAGGAAGGAAGGAAGGAAG